>PVLD010005795.1:0-107800 GCA_004027595.1 Dinomys branickii | reverse complement strand
CACCCCCCCCACTACTCCCAGCGTGGGTCAGCTCCCCAGCCACACCCCGCCTGGATTTGCTCTGCATCTCCGCCACGCTATCAGTGAGAGGGAGAATTACAGCACTACCAATAGGGCTATTAGAGGCTCAGATAAACTAATTGAGCCCAATGTACTCACAACCGGGCCTGATCACTAGGAAACCGCTGAGTGTTTGTTAAGTTAGTAAAACAAAATGAAGCCAGGTGTGGTGGCATGCACTTGAATTCAGGAGGCTGAGGCAGGAGAGTTGCTGTACCGTTGAGGATGACATGAGCTACATAGTGAGTTCAAGGCCAGCTTGAACAACAGTGACACCTTACCTCAAAAAACAACCAAAAAATTAATAAAAAAAAAATTAAAACCCCTCCAGCTGCTTTTCTCTGAATTTCTTGCCTGCTCCTCAGGCATGGGTCACCATCAGATATCAAAACTCAGGGCTCATTTTTAGATGGGAAACTGAGCTCTGAGAACTAAAGAGCCTGACTTGAACGCACCCTCAAGTCTCCCTCCTGCACTGTGACTGTCCCAGGGGACCTGGTCTTTCTTCACTTGTCCCCACCTCTGTGTGTCTCCATCTCCGTTCTGAGTACAGTTTCCCTGGCTTTGTCATCCCGGCTTTCAAATGTCACATGACACTTCTAGGAAGACCTACTCCGGGCAAAACAAACCTCCCTCCCCCACACTGGGGTGTAATTCAATTTGACAACATAATGGCCCCATGTGTCCTCCTGGCGTGTTCACTAGGGCTATGGAGACACAGGGTCTGATTAGACTCAGCTCCTGTCCTTGGGAAGCTCTGATTAATTGTTCCTATCTGTATTGTGGCCAACCTCCAAGCTCTCCCAGGGTGGCAGCTGGGCCCTGGGCTGACAATATGGAACCGAACTCAGGTCTCCACCCTAGGGGCATCCTACTGCTACTGCCTCGGACTTCTTTGCTGGATCAGCCTGGGCCCACAGGACACAGACCTAACTCAGTAGAATAAGATGGGAGGGAACCTTCTAGTGAGAGCTGCAGCACCCTCAAGAATCAGGGGGCTTAGCAGGGTGACCTTACGATGGCCACACAAATCCCACATTCCTCAATTTATCAGTGAACTGGAGATAAAAATGTCCACCTCTCACAGAACTATAGAGAACCGGGCGTGGTGGCGCACACCTATAATCCCAGCACTCCGGAGGCTGAGGCAGGAGGGTCGTTGTGGGTTTGAAAGCAGCCTGGGCTAAAAAGTGAGCAAGGCCAGCCTGAACTGCATAGTGAGACCCTGTCTCAAAAAAGATAAATAAGTAAAAATTTAAAAAAAGAACTATAGGGCTGGAGGTATAGCTCAGTGGTGTAAGTGCTTGCCCGCTAAGCACTAAGGCCCTGAGTTCGATCCCCGGTCCCGAAAAAAAAAAAAAAAAAAAGGAACGGATGTTTCCTTCTTTCGTTAAAAAAAGAACTATAGAGATTGTAAGTCAACCTCCTAACTCCGAGGTAACCTGGGGAACTTCCCCTCCTCCTCCCCCAGCCCCACCAAGCCTCTCCATTCTCACAAGCACAAGTTCACTTCCTACAGGAAGGCTTCCCTAACTTTTCCAGGTTACCCTGAGCTCTGTTCTGTCAGCTTCCAGTGCACTGACCCTAGCGGTGGGCATTTTCTCATCCCCTCACTGGATCACCAGAACTACCTTTGGCTTTCCAGCTAGGCTGGAACATTTGTCAGTAACTCATGCTCACACCCACCCCACAGCGGCTCACCAGGGGTCACTGAAAAGTACCTTGGGCTAGGGAGCCAGGACTTTGAGAAAGGATGCCAATTTGGAGTCGGAAAACCAGGCACAACTCCTAGGTCTGTTGTGAGAGTTACCAGCAAGACATCCCATTCGCTAAGCCACAGGGTTCTCACCTGCAAAGTGGGGGTGGGGAATGGTTCCCTGATGTAATCACTGTGGTGGGGCCAACAAGCCAACACAGGAGAACTGTCTTTTGTTATAACCCAAGAATCACTATTTATATATATGTATATGTGTGTGTGTGTGTGTGTGTGTGTATATTTTTTTTCTTTTTGAGACAGGGTCTCCATATGTATGTAGTTCAGGCTGGCCTTGAGTTCACTTTGTAGCCCTGACTGGTGTCAAACTCACAAGGATCCTCCTGCCTCAGCCTCCCAAGTGCTGGAATTACAGGCGTGCGCCACCACGCCCAGCAAGAACCGCTATTTAAAGGATTAATTTTTAGATTCTCAAACTCAAATCCTCTGATGCCTCAACTTCCCTATACCTGAGACTCAAGAGATCAGCTCATCCCAAAGAACTTCTTCGGCTCCAAATATTCAACAAACCAAATTCTGACCAGCCCAACCTCAACAAAAAGCCACCAGCTCCAACTCACAACACTCATGGAACACAAACCCCGCCCCAGCTCAGGGATCCCGAAGTCTCTCTCCAGGAGACAGGATGCTCCTTCCCAGCCCAAGGCACCCCCAGTCTCAAACCTGCTCCAACCAGGCTTGAGCTTGGCATCATTTGTAGTTTGCAGCCAACTTCCACGTGAGGTGAAGCAGGGCGGAAGACCAGGGAGGGCATTGTGGGCGAGGGGGGAGTCTTGGTAGTAGAACGAAAGATTCCGCTAGAATTCTGTGTCCAACACAGTTGCTAAATGTACTATAATTACCGCGTTTGTGTGAAAATTCAAAGATCTGCATTCTGCTATTTTCATCAGACTGGGTGAACTGCAGGCACTGAGGAAAATGACAAGAAGTTGGGGTTCCAAGTCTCGGGCTTAGGAACCAAGGTCCTGGCTAGCAACCCGAGAAAGGAACAAAATTCCTGATCACACTCCTGCGGGCCCCCGGCCCCTTTCTCGCTCTATGTAGGCTCCTCCGTGCAGACCCAGCCCCCAGTCTTCAAACTAATGCCATGGTGGCACCACAGCCATCCTGTTCTACCGGACAGAAATGTTTCCACAGGATCCTTCTCCTCCTGGGAAACCTGCTTTATCTCTCTGTGAAGGACACCGCCCCCCCCAAGGCACCTCATAAACAACCAGACAGTTTAGAGGAAAAGGAGCAGGAGCGGGTCCTGGAACAGACCCCTGGCAGCTGAGGGCGGCGGGGTGGGGGTGGGGCGAGTAGCTTTTGGGTCTCCTGAGCCCCCAGCCGGGCCGGATACTGAACCCCAGGCACCAGGGCAAAGCCAAGCCCTGTACCCTCATGTCCCCCCCGTGAGCCCCCAGCGCAGCGCCTGGTCACCCCTCCGAGCGCAGTGACAGATCCTGCGACAGGAAATGCCCTCCTGCCCGCCGGGCCCAGACCGCGCCCCCCTTTCCTGCCACCCCCTCTGGCAGGGCTCGGCCGGCCGCAGGCCCCGGATCCCCGGACTTGCGTGGCAGCCGCAGCCGGCGAGGGCGGCCCATGGCACGGCCGCGTTCCCCGGTCCTCGCCGCGGCCCCTTCAACTCCAGGCGCTGGGGAGCCCGGACGAACACAAAAGGAAAGGGGGTGCCTGCCACCCCTCCACCCCCTGCTCGGAGCGAGCAGCGCATCCTCACAGCGCCAAAACTCCAGACCCCAGAAAAGATCCCTTCACCCCGCTCCACGGAAGAAAATCCCAAGACACCCCCGGGGGTTGCAGAGGCAGCGCCACCTCCCCAGCGGCAGGTGCCCCCGGACGCACCATAACTTTGAAACTTTGGGGCAGCACGGCCCGGGGCTGGAGAGGGGTAACCTCAAAAAGGAGCTCATGGGGATGTGGAGCTGTTGTTTTATTTTTGCAAAACCCCATTTCCAGGAGCACGGCGCGCGGCTCCGGCCTGGATCGAGGCTTCCCGCGCCTCCTCCCAGACCGCAGGCGCCCGGAACCCGAACCCCGCCGCCCGCCCGGGACGCGGGGCCCGGGCCTCCCCAGCACTCACCTCGGCCGGGCTGCGCTCCCCGCGGGCCTGCGCCGAGCCCGATAAGTGATATGCTATGACTAGAGGTATGATTACGTTATTATTATTATTAGTAATAATAAGAGTAAATGCTATTTAATTACGGGCGGCCGCATCCTGCTCCCCGCGCCGCCGCCCCGGCAGCTGGGTCCTCGTGGTTCCCGAGCGCCCCGCGTTCATCTCAGCCCCGGCCCCGCGGCTCCCTCGCTCGCGGCCGCTGCCGCAGGAGGCCCCGTCTCCCTGCAGCTCGGCTCCTCGGTCCTAGAGCGCGCGGCTCCGCGCCCGCCGCGCCCGGGTGGGCGGCACCTGGGGGGAGGGGAGGGGGAGGAGGGCGGCGGGGAACCCCCCCCCTTTCCCCGTGCAAACTCATGCCTGGAATGCACCTTTCTTTTCTCTAATAACAGTGCCCTTTGCCTTTAGGGGATTCACGTTCGGCAGTTGTGCATTTCTGATATTGGACAAACCCAGCACCTCCACCCTTCCCCATCTGAGTAAAAAGCCCCCCTTTTCTCCCCTAGACCCTGATTGCCCTTGTGCCCTTTTCGTGGGTGAGGACCCCTGAGGTTCCAGAGGAAGCAGGAGCTCGTTTGGCTGGGGTTTGGTAAATGGGGGGGTAAAAAAAATTAAATGACACTGGCCCGACAGACTTTATTCAGAGGGCTCCTCGTGGTGGGTGTGGGGACCAGAACTGCAGAATGGAGTTCTGCAGTGGCACGAGCGACAGTGGTCTCGATGCCAGTTCGCCGCGGGGTGCTGGGAATTCATAGCCAAGCAGCAAGGAGGGGAGTCAAACGGCAGAAAATTTCCAAGAGAAAACTTGAAAAGTAGAGTTAGGCCTAAACGGCCTAGCAGGATTCTTGCTGAAGAGAGGCAGAGCGTGGGTAACGGAGCATCACCCTGGCCAGGAGTGAAGGAGGAGAACTGAGCAGGTACGGGTGGTGATGTAGATGGAGGATGGGGGATTCCAGCTAACCCAAGCTAACAGGATTCTTGCTAAAATCATCGGACAACACACAGATTAACACACGGGTCCAAAAGCCGAGGCCTGGGTGCAAAGTTCAGGGAAACAGGAGTAGAATTTTATCGAGAAGGAATCATTGTCCAGGATCTTCCCAGGGGGTTTGAGCTTGGTTTGAGCACCCACTAGGCAAGTGGAGATTACCCAGACACCCCTGCGGTGAGCACCCAGGGCCCTGCCTCTGACCTGGTAATAGTCATGTGGGATTTAGATTCCAGAGGCTTCGATTCCAAATAATGTTTATCCCACATCCCACTCCAGCATTGGTTCCTGGAGAACTCACGTCCCTCTGAGAGCTCTCTCAGATTTCCCTTTTCTCCCTAATTCATTTTATCCACATGTGTGTCTGTATATTTAATTTATTGCAGATCAGCTGTGAGCGTGGCAGGCTTCATCTTTACAAATGTTATCTCTTCCACAAACATTTGTGCCAGACACACTCTTAGCAACTTGGGATATAACAGTGAGACACATTTTTTAAAATTTGGGGGCCAGGGGCTTCTTTTTGGCTTCTTCGTTTTGAGACAAGGTCTCTCTATGTATCCCAGGCTGACCTTGAACTCACAGCAATCCTCCTATCTTAGTCTCCTGAGTGAGTGCTTGGTTTACAGTTATGCACCACCATGCTGGGAGAGACGCATTTTAATCATTTAAATGCGTCCTAATAAGTACTAAGAGGGACAAAAACCACTGGAGGCTGGGGCTGGGGATATAGTTCAGTGGCACAAGTGCCTGCCTGGCAAGTCCAAGGTCCTGAGTTCGATTCCTGATACCAAAAAAAAAGGGGCTGTATTTACTTATTTAATTTTCACAGTCTTCCTGGAACAGTGGCTTAGCATGTCCATTTCCAGATGAGCAACTGGAACTTGGAGATTAACATTAGCTTTGTCATGAAGAGGATAAACATTCTCAGAAACAAAAGCAGGGGACAATGGGGCTCTCAAACATCCCTGAGGATTTGTGGGATAAGCCAAGCCTAGTGATTTAGTGGGGTTGCGCAACGTGGGGATGTCCCTGAGGGGGCATTAGGAGGACCAAGGACCCTGGCTCTGCCACTCGCTGGTTGTGTGATCCTGAGCAACCTCAGTTTCCTGATTCGTAAAATAAGAGTGAGAACACTGAATCGATGTAAAGTCTGTTTCCAGGATTACAGTGAAATAATGCCTGTTAAGCACATAGCAGTTACTAGCCAGCAATAAGAGTTGAAAAAAAACTTTAAAAGCCCCTTCCCACACCATTTGTGCACTTTATGGGGGGGATACCCTGGAGACTTATCCCATTAGGCACCATGTCATTTGTACACTCATTTCACGGGTGAAAATGCTGAAGCCAGTTGGATTGTGCAGCCACATCTTCCCTCAAATGCAGGACTGCCGAATGGCCTGGAGATGCCCCTACCCCAGTGCTAGTGAAATAAGATACAGCCTTCAAGGTGAGCACCTCTCACTTCAGGGGTTTCAGCTGGATGCCAGCTCTCCAGCCTCTCACTGTGGCATCAGCTCCGTAGACCGTTCAAGCCGTCCAAGGTGGTAAGAGTGGCCTTTATTACAAGCCCCCAGGCAGAGGTGGGGTGGTCTGGGGAGAAGGCCAGGAGGCTGGCAGCAGTAGGTTATTTCCCCAGAAGTTCCAGTGTTGTTGGGCTACAGGGCTTGATGTCCCCACAGTAAAGCTAAAAAAGCAGTAACAGCCACCACTTCTTCATTACGAGCCAAAGGTTTTGCATCATGTTGCTTTTCTGACCCGCTCAAGCACCTTGTGAGGTAGGTGACGCCCGCCTGTGATCCTGACCCTCTAGGAGGCTGAGGGAGGAGGACTGAGGAGGTCTGACACCTGGCAAGCATGAGATTATGAGTTTGCTTCCTGGTACAAAAAAAAAAAAAAGAAAGAAAGGAAGGAAGTTCAAGCTCTGTCTCAAAATAAAAATTAAATGAAACAAACAAAAAACACCTGGGATTGTTTTTTGTCTTTAGATGAGGAGCAAAGACAAAGCAGTTAAGTGCCCTGGTAGGCACTATACATATAAGAAAGACGCAGAGGCACATTCTGTCCCAGGTGTGGCACCTATAAGGCATGGCCACTGCGCTCTGGTGTGGACATCTTACATCCAGGTCTGTCCCTGGGGACCCCTGTGTGCTTCTCCTGGAGAACAGGAATCCACAGCTGACACTCTGGTCTGTCCCACGTCCTTTCTGCACCAGGCTTAGAAGAGCCTGAGTACATGGCACCTTCAGTTGCTACCGTGTGCAGAGGTCATTTACTCATTCAATGAATGTCCACTGCCAGGCCCTGTGTCCCCACAGCTCCAGCACAGTCCTAGGCCCCTGCTCGCTAGCAGCAGGTCTTAACTGCGCTTCAGGAAGGGCCTTTGCCGTGCATGGTGTCGCACCCCTATAATCCCACCACTAGGGAGGCTGAGGCAGGAGGATCATTGCAAGTTTGAGGCCAGCTTGGGCTACAAAGTGAGCTCAAGACCAGCATCAACTACATAGTGAGACCCTGTCTCAAAGAAAAAAAAAAAAAAGGGCCCTGAAAATATATGCACTGCTTTAGCCCTAGGTTCTTTTTTCTCCATATGTAAACAGGAGTGGGGATGGAGTGAGTATCTGTATCTTTCCAAAGTTCAAATGTTAAAGCCCTGATCCTCAGTGTGATAAGGTTAGGCAGTGATAATTAGATCATAAAAGTGAAGTGCAGTCACAGGGCAGGGGGCATGGTGGTGCATGCCTGTCTTGGTTACTTTTTTCTTGTTCCTGAGACAAAATACCCCACACCCAAAATGAAGAAAGGAAAGGTTTATTTAGCTTACAGTTTGTGGAGGTTTCAGTCCATACTTGGCTGCTTCAGAGGCAGAGTGGCACATGGCAGAGGGCTAATGTTCATGGCGTCAGCACACAGCAAAAACAACCAGCAAAAGGGAAGAATGGCTGCAAGCAGCCTCCTTTTCTCCCCTACATTGTAAACAGCCTACCCCCAACCAGGGGTCCTGAACCTCTCACACAATCTCCATGCCCTCCTCTTCCACAGGCTCAGGATGTATACAAAGTAAGCGCCCCAACTTCCTCTTGAGTCACTCAGCTAAACCTCTAGATTCCCCAAGTTGACACAATGTATCAACCATAACAATGCCTTTAATCCCAACACTCAGGAGGCTGAGGCAGGAGGAGCCTTTGGAGTTTGAGGTGAACCTGGGTTACAAAGTAATTTCAAGTCCAGCCTGAACTGCATAGCAAGATGTTGTCTAAAAAAAAAAAGGCCAAAAAGAAAAGCGAAGTGTAGCAGGGTGCGCTGATGCACACCTGTAATCCTACGATTTGGGAGGCTGAGGCAGGAGGATTGCCATAAATTCGAGGCCAACCTGGGGTACACAGTCAGTTCAAAGCCAGTTTGGACTACACAGACCCTCTCTCAAAAAACTGAAAAAGAGAGACTTCCAGGAAGTTGGCTTGGAGGATCGCCACCCAGACACTGGAATATAGCAACATGAGAAAGACAAGGAGGAGAGAAATGGGTCCCCTGGGCCCAGGAAGGATCTGAAATGAGAATCAAAGCCCTCAGAAAGAACAAACAAGACCTCTCCTGGAGGAAAAGCTCGGAAGGCTGCCATGGTGCAGTTAGAGGAAGAGAAGGCACAGAAGGAGAGAGTCACCACTCCATACACACCCTCGGCCCGCTCCCTCATTACGGAATTCACAGCCTCAGCTTTAGAGGCCCGTGCTCTCAGGAGCCTTCTGACTCAGCCAGGGGAGAGTGGAGTTCTGAGAGTTGGTCCAAAACCAGAGAGGAGAACGCACAGCCCGGAAAGAGACAGCGGCCGTCAGGTGTTGTCAAACCCAGTGTGAGGATGAGAAGTTACAACAGCCACTACAACAGAATCTCCACTCTGCAGCAACTTTTCTAATCAGCACCTGGAGGCAAGGCAGAGTCAAAGCAACCAATACACAGCCCACCACACCCAGCTCCATGCCTTCCAAGAGGCTGTGGCCTCCTACCTCTCCACTGTGTGAGCAACTACCAGCAGAGAGCAGCAGAGAGCAGCGGCAGGGACCCCAGGGCCACAGCAATCCCAGGGATCTAGCCAAAGAACAAATGGGAACTGGAGCACAACAGTAAGAGAGAGCTGCAGTTGGAGGTGGATCAAATGGCATTACGCCTTCTCACTCCGACACCAAGCAGGAAGCACAAGTTGAGTTATCGGGCTTCAGCTCCCAACCTGAACTCCCTCTCTGAGCACCTTGAGTCTTGATGGCCCAAGAACTCCACATATATTCCTGACAGCAACAGGCTGAGTCCATGTGCTTGGGCTTCAGGACTCACCCTGAACTACTAATTGAGCACCAAGAGGGACTTTATACTGCTTGCATATGTGAACCTTGTATGAACCCATAGCGACAAATTACACAAAAAGCAGCAGTCTTGGAGTCTGAGAGACAACAACATACTCTACACAGCAGACCCAAGAAAATCCTCCAATTCTCTCCTAGAACTAATAACTAAACTTAATACATACCCTGGACTACCATAGTGAGCACAGGTGGGGGAGACCTCACCCCTTTGTGCCCAGCATCGTAAGTTCACCCAATGCCCAGCTGCAAGGGGCAGGGAGCAGCAACACTGGAGATCAGGAGGTGGGAGGAGGCGAAGACCTGGAACTAGGGGGCAGACCTGGTTCTCTAGCTGGGTGGGGACAGCCTCCAAAGAGTCATAGGCGGCCTGCAAGGAGACACTAGTGGCCTATGAGGGGACCCCGGGGGCCTTTATGAGGAGCTCAGGAGCCTGAGCGGGGAGGGGGCTCCCTCCAGGCTACATAAGAACCCTGAAGACCTGGACAGGGTCCCAGGATGGCCTCGCCGGGTCAGAGCCCAGCAGGCAACCCTGTGGACTTGACCTTGACCAGGCCTCTGGACATGCTGTATCAAGGTGGAGCCTGGCGGTTTGCTGGGTAACCCTGTCTACTCGACCAGACCCCGATGGCCTTGAGAGCTTGTCAGGGGGGCTTGATCACAGTGAACCTGGTTCCCTGCCTATCTACCATCTTTGAGGATGGGTGCTTTTCCACCTCCTGCTAGAGCCATTTGTGTACATCTATGTTTGTTACAGCATAATTTGAAGCAGCCATGTCTCTTCCCAATGTGAGAGCCTGAGGGAGTAAATAAACCAAAAGGTACAGTTATTATCAGAGGGAAGACGACTGATCGAGTGGGAGAACAATGGAGGTGAGGGTGGAGAAAACTGATTAATCAAACAAGCCGTCATCTGTATAACTGAGTAACAAATGTGAAGATAACATTAAGTAATACAGCATCCAGAGCTCATTCCCTACAATCTTCTCTATAATTTTGTATTTCCTATATTGTTTTTGTGTTATCCTGGTTTATATGTCTCCATTCTTTTGTCTTAAAAAAAAAAAAAAATGAAAAAGGGCTGGGGATATAGCTCAGTGGGACAGCGCCTGCCTAGCTAGCACAGGGTTTGAGTTTGATTCCCAGTGCCAAAAAAACTAAAAAAAAAAAGGAGCACTCATTAATAGGATTGGTGCCCCTGTGAAAAAAGATACCAGAAAGCCGTTTCCCCTCCCCCACCCCATCTCTTGTCCCTGTCACTCTGCCAGCTGAAGATACAGCAAGGATGTGGCTGTTAGACCACGACAGTGCCCTTCACCAAGAAGCTGACCGTCTGGGACCCCAATCCTGGACTCCCAGCTCCCAGATCTGTGAGAGCCCCCAGGCTATGATATTTGGGGGGGGTAACCTGAGCTAAGAGCAAATAGGAAGAGTACAGCAGGGGACTGGTTGCTGTGCAGACATTGTGTACTCACACAAACCAAGGAGATCTACCCCACGACACAGTTAGGCCGTGGGATGCACACCGTGAGTTACATGGCTGGAATGACACCATGTGGTGCGTGGCTGTACTTATAGGGAGTAACAAAATAAAATTCCATAATTTTTTGTGGGTCTTTGGGGAAATGAACCCAGGCAGACTCTACCCACCCCCTGTTCTGCCTTTGGACTCAAACTGAAATATTAGCTCTTCCTTGAGCGTGGCCACCTTCAGACTGGAGCCATGTAGGCTTTTTCAGGTCTCCAGCTTGCGGAACACAGATGTTAGGACTTGTCAGGGGGCCGGGCAGGAGGGACAGTGGCAGAGCACTGGCCTAGCCTGTATGAGGCCTGGCTCTGACCCCCAGCTCCACAAATGCGTGCATCGGCCTCCATAGACTTCCTCATAACAAATCTGTGTGTCTACCTACCTAACCGTCTTATTTATTCTGTCTCTGGAGAACCTTGACTAATATAGGAATTGATCTAAGGACTAAGTGAACATGGGCACATCATTGATACACATATGACTGTTAAAGGGTACATAGAAATTCTGTATGTTCTCTGGCACACAGTCCCAGAATTCAGATTCTTGAGAGTGAGGTGGCATAAAACAGAGGGGCCAGGTGTGGTGGCACATGCCTGTAATCCCCAAACTTGGGAGGCTGAGGCAGGAGGATTGCCCAAAGTTTGAGGACAGCCTGGGGGAGAGCTACAAACACAGAAGAAGCTCCTTACCCTCTGATCCCTCCTACTGTGTGGCCAATCCCTAACAGGCTATGCATGGGGCTCCTGTTCTACATTATTTTACCACCTTTTTTTTTCCATCCTTTTGAGACAGGGCCTCGCTATGCAGTTCAGGCTGGCCTTGAGCTCACTTTGTAGCCTAGGCTGGTCTCGGACTCACAACAATCCTCCTGCCTCAGCCTCCCAGGTGCTGGGATTACAGGTGTGTGCCACCATGCCTGTCTGTTTTACACTCTGCTTAATCTTATATTTATCCATTCATTCATCAAGTTACACCACGTTTTGCAAGTAACTTTTCGCTTTCTATTTTATGATGTTTAGCATTTTTATTAAGTTAAAAAAAATCAATATATTGGGCTGGGGATATAGCTCAGCGGCATGAGCGCCTGTCTGCTAAACACAAGGTCCTGAAATTGATCTCTGGTATACACACACACACACACACACACACAAATCAGTATCAGGGTTAGTGTGTGTGTGTGCGTGTGTGCATAGGGGTAGAATTCAGGCCACGTGCCCGTTGGGCAAGGGGGCTACCACTGCGCTGCGCCTACCAGTGCTATTTTTTACTTAAAAATGATTTAAGATCATTTCCGTTTTGGAACAAAATGAGAACGTCATCTGTCAAAATTATGTGGTCTCAGGGAACCCTCAGAAATGCTAAGAGCAGAACTTGGCTCCCCTGTGGAGACCAACCTTTCTCATCTCTCAGCTCTGGATTCTCCGGAGCTGGAACAGCGCCGATTCACACATAGATGTTTGATAACTTCACAGAGTGAATGAATCATTTTAACTACGGGTGTTTAGCCAGGATAAAAATAGTGTTTTCTCATCAGGAGCCCTGGGCCTGAAGGGGCGGGTGTGTGGGGTTGGGGCCTTTAGCAATGTGCAGTCACCCCCTGTGGGGGGCGAGGATGGGAGGTGACCCTGAGATGTGGGACCCATCTCTCCCCAGGGGGGCCAGGGCCAGCTCGGGCTCAGGTCTTGGGAATCCCTCCGCATTCCTCACGCGTTTGGCATAGCTCAGCCATTTGTTCTTAATCTGACTAAATAGCCAGTCTTAGCGGTTTTTCAGGGAAACCAGCATAAATATTTTTATTTATTCTGCTTACAATTGGCAATTAGATTTGCTTTCAGACACTAGAATGGAATTAAAAGCACTCAGTTAAATAAACCAGACTAATGAAAGGCAGCCTGCTTTTCTCTCCAAAATGTCCTTAAAACAAAACAAAAACTTCTTGAGAGAGAAAGTTCCAGACCCTGCCCGAGTCCTCCTGCTCACAAAGTAACTCATGTTGTAGGAGGGAGGGTTGAAAAGAATCTCAGATTTTCTCTATCACTGTGAAATCTGGGCAGGTTACTCAACGCCAGGGGCTTCAGTTGGAGTGAGGAAAAGGAGATCCCAGTGGATCTATTTATCTATCAAAGGCCAACTCCACTTTTTAAGCTGGGCAGACTAGCTCTCCAGTGGTACCCGGAAGGAAAGAAAGAGAACCGAAGAGAGACACAGAGACAGACAGAAAATGAATGTAATGGGTACTTTAGAGGCTGGGCCTGCAGATGCCAGATGAGAAATTAGAAGCAAGATAATGCTCTGCATTTCTGGCTTATACCTGGCTCCTTTATTACCTTTAAAACTTGGGACAGATCCTGGTCAGTTCTGCACATAGGCATGTTAATTACTTATGGGTTATCTGTCTAAAGCCTGGTAGGGGCTGGATATATAGCTCAGGGGCACAGTGCCTGCCTGGCAAGCATGAGATCCTGAGTTCGATTCCCAGTACAAAACAAAACAAACAAAAACAACAGCAACAAAAAAACAAAACTGGTAGTACAAGGTTTACTAGCCCTAAGTGTATCTAGCCACACTCAGCCCCTTATAAGTCTGAGGACACAAAGATGTAAGTAATAAAGACATTTTTAAGATTTGCAGGGCCAGGTACCACTGACAGTCTGTAATTCCAGCTTCTGGAGGCTGAGGCAGGAGGATCTCAAGTTCAAGTGAGGCCAGCCTGGGTAACTTAGCAAGAACCTGTGTCAAAATAAAAATAATAAGGGCTGGAGATGCAGCTCAGTTGTAAAGCCCTCCTGGGTGCTGCAAAAAGATACAAAGTTAAATATTAAAGATTAGCAGGGACATTCAGGTGTCCATTTTTATAACTAATTCCAGACCCCTTAAAAGTCTCCAGTCATAGATCTTCAGTCACCTCGAATTACAGGAAAAGCAGAGCCTCACAAATCACCCGAAGATGAGGTCGTGGCCTACGGAGGAACAGGCCTAGTGCTCACACCACAAGTACTTCTCTGGAGTACCTTCGAGGGAGCCAATCCCAAAGTGCCCAGCCGGACCCAGTTTGGCCAGGGTGATCTACACTGCCTGCAATGCAAAGCTCCAAGCCTTGCCTTCATTTCCGCTTCCTGTAAAGCTGTGATGCTCCTGTCAGCCCCTGAAGACAGATCTTGAAGCTGTTCTAGGCCCCCACCCCTGTTCCTCTCCTCGGTTGGTGTAACGTTGATACAGTAAAATAAAAGCTCCCAATCTGAATGATATCTGAGATCAGTTTGTATTCTCTAAAATCGAAGAATGAATTTTAGGAACAACGGAGGTTAAGAGCAGAATATATTTATGGAGAGAAAGAAAGCTTCTGTCCAAAAGAGGGACAGAAGGGGGGCCAGGAGTGGGTTACCCCCCCCACTCTGTCTTTTCTAGAGACTTTATAGAAAAACCATGAGGTGAGGCAGGTCCAAGGTAGGGGAAATGGACAAAACTATGGTCAGCCAATAAGATTACAGGTATAATTGCCCAGGTAAGACTGAGTAAACTGGGATCAAACGGGGAAGCGAGTCACGTAACAAGCAGCCATGAATGCAAAGTGGGGCTTTTCCTGTAAGGGGTTGGGTCAGGGACTCTTCAAGGTGGTGGCTACCTGTTTAGAATATCAGTCCCTGCTGTCCATCCCTGGGGAGGTATGTGGGTGTATTTGTTTAGCCCCTTTTGTCTTAAGGACTGGCCCACCGGGTATCTTATCTTTCAGGGTGGCTCCTTCTAGGGCCCAGCCCTGTCTGACTGCCTATAATATTTCTAACTCAGCTGCCTATAACAATGTGACAGTGGCCAGGCCTCATCTGCTCCAAACCAGCCCTGCTCCATAACCTGCAACTCCAGGAACAAAAAGGTGAAAATGTCTCTTTCAGTTGTGAAAATCCCATCAGCAAGGTGAGGAAGATCATCTGTCCTTCTGATACAAGGGGGGAAAAACCTCCCAACCTGAACGAGATCTGGGATGAGCTCATGTTCCCTAAAATCGAAAAATGAATTTTAGAAACAGTGGAAGTTAAGAGTAAAACATATTTATTGAGGGGAAGAAAGCCTCTGTCCGAGAGAGGGACAAAAGCACCCCACCCCTGTGGGTTGCCCAGGGCACTAGCCTTTTCCAAGGATTTTTGTTGTTGTTGTTGTTTTTTGGTGGTACTAGGGATCGAACTCAGGACTCTGCGCTTGCTAGGCAGGAGCTTATTCCACTGAGCTATATCCCCAGCCCCTCCAAGGATTTTTATGGAGCAAAACCACAAGGTGAGGTGGGTCCATGATAGGGGGAAAAATGGGAAATCACAAGGTGGGCATGAGGTGGGACATAACTATGGCCAGCCAATAAGAATTGTTTGGGTAAAATTGATTAAATCAGGATCAAATGGGGAAGTGAGTCATGCAGCAAGGGGGAATGACTACAGAACAGGGGCTTTTCCTATAAAAGGCTGGGTCAGGGATTCTTCAAGGTGATTGCTACCTATTTAGAGTTCCAACCCCTGAAGTCCGTCCCTAGGGAGGTATGTGGGGTATTTGTTTAATCTTTTGTGTTACTGTCTGGCCCGCAGTAAATATGTCTCCATTTGCAAGGTATCTTGTCTTCCATATTGGTTCCTTCGAGGGCCTGGCTCTGTCTGACTGCCTTTGTTTGTGTCTGATTCAGTTGCTTATAACATTTCTCCTTTGCTTTGGTAGGTCTCTGAGTGATACAGGAAAATAAATGTCCCAACCTGAGTATCAGACAAGTTCGTGTTCTCTAAAACCGAAGAATGAATTTTAGGAACAGCGGAGGTTAAGAGCAGAATATATTTATTGAGAGAAAGAAAGCTTCTATCCAAGAGAGGGACAGAAGGGGGGCCCGAGTGGGTTGCCCCCGACTCTGTCTTTGTCAGGGACTTTTACAGGGAAAAACCATGAGGTGAGGCAGGTCCAAGGTAGGGGAAATGGACAAAACTATAGTCCGCCAATAAGATTACAGGTATAATTGTCCAGGTAAGACTGAGTGGACTGGGATCAAATGGGAAAGCGAGTCACGTAACAAGCGGGCATGCAGAGCAGGGCTTTGCCCATAAGGGTTAGGTCAGGGGTTTTTCCCGTAAGGGTCGGGTCAAAGACTCTTCAAGGTGGTCAGTCCCTGCTGTTCATCCCTGGGGAGGTATGTGGATGCATTTGTTTAGTCTTCCGTCTTGAGGTCTGGCCCACAGGTATCTTATCTTATGTTGGCTTCTTCAAGGGCCCAGCCCTGTCTGACTGCCTATAGTATTTTTATCTACCTCAGCTGTCTGTAACATGAGGACCAAGGGAAGACTGAAGAAGTAACACTGTGGGCCAGGGATGTAGCTCAGTGGCACAAGCGCCTGCCTGGCAAGCACAAGGTTCTGAGTTTGATTCCCGGCACCAAAAAAAAAGAAAAGAAGTAACCTTGGGGCTGGGCATGGTGACACATGCTTGCAATCCTAGTACTCTTGGAGGCTGAGGCAGGAGTGAGACTTTGTGTTCAAAAATAAAATCTTAAAAAGGGCTCGAGATGTGGTTTAGTGCAAAGGTCCTAGATTCAAACCCCAGTATGACAAAATAAAACAAAACAAAAACCCACAAAAAACAGTCACACTGGAAAAAGAAGCCAATCCTCACCCTCAAGGGAAATCCTGGCTATCAGTGAGTCCTAAAGGGAAGCAAGCAGCTCAGGAATAGCGTCAGGCACAGTTGGAAGTAGCTCACCCTTAGGTGCGGGCTCCTTTTCAGCAAACATCTGCTGACCCTTACTGGGATTCAGTCTCAAAAGATAGGATAACATCTTTCCTTTTTTAAAAAAAGAAACATTTGAAGCAGCCAGACGCTGAGAAAACATCACAAAAAGGGAAACAGGACCCCTCCTGGAGACCTTCAGAGGTTGAGGAGCCAGCCACGAGAATGCCGTTAACTCTGTGACGAAGCCCTAGAGCTGCAGACCAATGGCTGTAGAAGTGAGCAGCTTGCTGTCGGCCACACGGGAGTGTGAGACAAATTCCGGCTGCAGGGATGAACACAGAGGCCTCCTGGAGAGGTGTCATTGGGCACAGGCCTTGTAGGCAGGAAAGGAGAGGGAGGGTACTCCGGTGACCAGCTCTCAGGGGCTCTGTGAACAGAGATGGTCCATTCCGTGGGGAGCTCCAGGTACCTGCTCTCTGTGCGGGAAGGGCTGCCCGTGAGGGCCCCTCCCTCTGTGGTCACTGAGATGCCATTAGTTCTGTGTGGAAGGATCTGGCGCATGCTCTATTTAACACAGGCGTGCCTGTGAACCAACAGCAAGTGTGCGTGAACTGAGAGAAGTTTCAAAACAAGGCTGCGTATACTGACAGCGATGATCTCTGGGTGCCAGCGCTGAGCGCCTAGGGCCCTGTTTATTGATGTACTCCTGTGTCTTGTTTTAGATCGGTTGAAGCATTTATAATTAACATGCGTTGTTTGCATGGGGCAACCCATTCAGGACCCCTTCTCTCAGGAGCCATTCCTGTTTCTCATTCCTCCTCCCTACTACTTTTCCTCAATAAATTTTACGTTTTTTTGTTTTTTTTTTTTTTGTCTTTTTGAGACAGGGTCTTGCTATGCAGTTCAGGCTGGCCTCCAGCTCACTTTGTAACTCACAACAATCCTCCTGCCTTGGCCTTCAGGCATGCGCCACCACAACAGACTAATTTTCCTCTGTGTGTGTGTGTGTATTCTGCTGGGGACTGAAGCCAGGGCAGCACACATGTGTCACAGAGCCACATCCTCATTCTGCTATTAGTGATTTCTTTTTCTTTTTGTCGTTTTGAGACAGGGTCTCACTATGCAGCTCAGGTTGGCGTTGAGCTAATTTTGTAGCCTAGGCTGGCCTTGAACTCTCAACAATCCTCCTGCCTCAGCCTCCCAAGTGCTGGGATTATAGGCGTGTACCACGCCCGGCTCTGTGATTTCATATTTAAAACAATTCAAGCTTTCAAAAAGTTGCAAAAATGTGAGCTCACTTTGTAGCCTTAGGCTGGCCTCGAACTCTCAACAATCCTCCTGCCTCAGCCTCCCAAGTGCTGGGATTATAGGCGTGCGCCACCACGCCCCGCTCTGTGATTTCATATTTAAAACAATTCAAGCTTTCAAAAATTTGCAAAAATGTTTAAATAACTCCGATTTATTCTTCACACATGTTCATTTATAGACATTGTCACATTTGTGCACATTTCCATTATGTATACACTGTGTGTGTGTGTGTGTGGGTGGGTGTGGGTGTGTGTGTGTGGTACTAGCGATTGAACACCAAACCTTTGCACTGAGCTATATCCCCTACCCTTCTTATTTTTTATTTTGAGACAGGGTCTTGCTAATTTGCCCAGACTGGGCTTGAACTTGTGCTTCTCCTGCATCAGCCTCCCAGAGTGCTGGATTATAAGCATGTGGCATGTGTCACCATATGAAGCCATACACACATTTTATTATTATTATCATCATTATTATTATTGTTTGTTTCGTTTTTTGTCTTTTTTTTTGAGACAAGGTCTTGCTATGCACTTCAGGCTGGCCTTAAACTCACTTTGTAGCCCAGGCTGGCCTCGAACTTGCAACAATCCTCCTGCCTTAGCCTCCCTGAGTGCTGGAATTACAGGCGTGTGCCACCACGCCAGGATATTATTATTATTGTTATTGTTATTGTTATTGACCTTTTGGAGACAGGATCTCGCTATGCAGTCCAGGCTGGCTGTGGAACAAACTCAACTTTGTAGCCCAGGGTGGTCTTGAACTCAGAACAATCCTCTTGCCTCAGCCTCCCTAGTGCTTGAACTACAGGCATTGGTCACTACACCTGGCTACACACACACACACACACACACACACACACACACACACACATTTTATTTATTTATTTTTTTACATACATATTTACTTTTTTTTGTTTTGTTGTTTTTCTTTGGTGGTGCTGGGGATTGAACTCAGGACCCTGCGCTTGCTAGGCAGGCGCTTATCCCACTGAGCTATATCCCCAGCCCCTACATACATATTTAAAAAATTAATTTTGCCAGGCATGATGGCACACATCTATAATCTCAGTGCTTGGGAGGGTGAGGCAGGAGGAACACCACAAGTTCAGGGACAATCTAGGCTACATAGTGAGTTTACTCTGTCTCAAAAAAAATTTTTTTATATATATATACACACATTTAAAATGCACACTTGAGGGGGCTGGGGATATAGCTCAGTGCAATAAGGGCTTGTCTGGCAAGTGCAAGCTCCTGAGTTCGATCCCCAGTACCACACACATACACACACAAAATGCACATTTGAGAGTAAATTGTAGGTACCATACTCTTTACTCCTAATTGTTTCAGCATTTTTTTTTTACTAAGGAGAGGTCTCTCAGGGGCCTGGGATATACCTCAGCAGCACAACCGCCTGCCTGGCAAGTGCAAGGTCTTGAGTTCGATTCCCAGCACACATACAAAAAGGAGAAGTCTCTCATTCTGAGGATGTAGAGGAAAAAACAAAATGTTTTCTTTCTATTCTTTCATTCAACAATCCAAAAAGACAAACAAAAACCCACACAGAATACTTCTATGACCCCAGATGTGTGTAGGCTTTTTCCCACACCCTAATTCTTTTTTTTTTTCTGGTATTGGGAATTGAACCCAGAGTCTTCACAATGAGCCTTTTTTTTTTTTTTATCTTTTTGAGACAGGGTCTTACTTTGCAGTTCAAGCTGTCCTTGAGCTCACTTTGTAGCCTAGGCTGGCCTTGAACTCACAACGATCCTCCTGCCTCAGCTTCCTGAGTGCTGGGATTACAGGCGTGTGCCACCACCTCTGGCTCTTTTTTTTTTGAGACAAGGACTTGCTACATAGTTTAATCTGACCTTGACCTCACTATGTAGCCCAGGCTGGCCTTAAACTCAAGGTGATCTTTCTGCCTCAGACTCCTAAGTACTGGAATTACCGGCATGTGCCGGAGCCCATTTTTTATTACCAGACAGGGTGTTGCTGAATCACTAAATTGCCCAGGCTGGGTTAAAAAATGAGGTCCTTCTGCCCTAGTCTCCCAGAGTCCTAGGACTACAAGCATGCAGGATGCCTGGCTAAAACAGCAAATACTTCTTACACAATCACACTTACATAACCACATCCACAATCAAAATAAACGGATTTAACATTGATACAATCTATCATCTAACATACAGATGTTAGGTGAATTTTGGCAATTGTTTCAATATTGTGCTGTATAACCCCCCCACCCCTATCCAGTATCCTATACAGGGCTGTACATTGCACTTAGTTGTCATGCTTTGTTCATCTTTATTTGCGGAGCTGGGGATCCGATCCAAAGTCTTGCACACGCTAAGCAAGCTCTCTCACACTGAGGTACTGCCCGGATCATATTTCATCTTCCGTAATCAGCAATAGTTCTTCAGCTTTTGTCACTGCGCAGACATTTGCTGGAAGGGTACAGACTAAGTTATTCAAGAACAAATCCCTCAACTTGGCTTTCGCCCTAAGTTTCCTCATAACTGATTTTATGCATTCCTGCGCGGGAGATAACCGTTTCCTTCTTAGTGAAGAATGTCACACTGTCTTGTTATTAATGTTAACACGGATGGCTTCGTTAAGCTGGTATCTTCAGGGTTTCTCTACTACAATTACTATTTCTCGTTTTTTATTATCAAGTGATGGTGGCTATTTCTGTGGGAGCCTTCATATATCCTTTCAAGTTCATGGGACAAAACAAAGGAGGGAGGGGGTACTTTCAGGAAATAGATCCCTGTTTTGTGCAGAAGAGATCCAGCAGCGAGCCTCGGGCAGCAACGATTTTGTCAATAAGTTTTGGGAACAGAATCGTAAACCCTTCCGGAAGGGTGTGATCGGCCAAGCGCAAGACCTTTCGGGAGTCGTAGTTTCCTGGGGCGCTGGCTAAACACCTTCCCGCGGTGTCGGGTAGAAACAGCCAGAAGAGCCCGAGCCGGCCCAGAGGAGGGCGGTGCGCTCCGGGCGCGATGCACTGTGGAACTGGGAGTTCGTGGCGCGCGCCTCGCCGCGCCCTGTTGCGCCTGCGCGGGAGAACTGGACTTCTTTACCCGATGAGCCCCGCGCGCCGGCCCGAGGGAAGCCGGCTTGGGCTAGAACAAATCAAATCAAAGGAAAGAAACTGCCGGCTTTCAAAATCCTCCTTCTCCGCCATCATCCACCGCCCTGCGGAGAGCAGGTGGTGTGGGAGACGCGAGTGACTAGGGACCCCGGAAGCGCGGACAGACAGGCGGGTTGGGCACCGGGGCCGCTGAACCCAGGGAAGCGACGCGGCCGGACCTGACCTGACCCCAGATCGCCGTCCGTCCCGCCCGGCGGACGCGCGCGCTCGGATCGCCCTACGCGGCGCCGCCTCTTCACGGTAGGGCTGGGGTCCCTGTCCTCTCCCTGTCACCTGCTGGGGAGGAGCGGCTGGGACTGGTGGCGAAGGTGTGGCGCCGCCGGGCCCCGCCGCGCGCCCCTCGGCTTCTCTCGTGCGCCTTAGACTGCCGAGCGCGGGGCAGGCGCGGGGTGCTGGGGGGGGGTCTCCGGTCTTTGCACAAGTGGGGAAACTGAGGCTGTGAGAGGAAGTTTGACGCGCCCGTGCCTCCCAACCCAGAGCTGCCGGCAGCGTCGTCTCAGGGTAGGCGTCGGTGTCACCTGGAGGCGGTGCGAGTCCTCGGGGAGCCCCGCCCGGGCGCCGCGCTGCCTCAGTTCCCGCGTGGCGCCGCCGCCCTCCCTCGGCCCACGCCTGCTGTCCCCGGTATCGGCGTGAGTCACTGTTGACACTTGGCCGGATCGATGGATCTGCACCGACTGCTGTCTCCCACGCGGCCCGCCAGGGGGAGAAGGCTTTCCTGTGATTAACCGTTTGTTTTTGCTTTGTCGTCGGCTGTTTGCTGATCGGACAAATCATTTAATCTGTTCTGGCGTTTTAGTCTTTGAAGTGAATGAGCGCGCGCGCGCTCCTTTGTGCTTCACAGGACGGAGAAATTTTTGTCCTTGTTCCATCCGGGCCCCTTCACCATTTTTTTCTAGCCTCAAATTGGCCCCATCTCAGAAGTCCAGTAGGTGATTTGACTCCAGGTTATTATTACTTTTTTTTACTTGTATCCTGCATGCTTTGAGCGCCCTGTAAGTAGCAGGCCCTCTGCCCCGAGTGGTGAGCCTGTGGGGACATAGGTCGGAGCATGTTTGTCCTTTGCTAAGAACCCTCCTGCAGCTCTCTTTGGGACCCGAAGAATGAAAAGCTAGGGTTCTTAAAGTGGCCCGTGTGACTGGGAGCCCCTTGGTAGTTCTCTTTTCTCGTTTCCTGCTTCCATCCCCCGCCCCCTCTGGGTCCCCACAGGCCTCTTTGCTTTTCCAACATTCTCATCTTCCTTAGAAACCTGTGCATGTTCTGTTCCCTTTCTAGGCGTGCTTTTCCCCCAGGTGTTTGCATGGCCCCATACTTGATAACCTTTAGGTTTGATTTGATTCTTTCCTAGTAATACTTTTTCTACATCCCCCCCCAAAAAAACCCCACCGAAGCTTTCCGTATGCTCTTCTTTTTTATATCACTTTAACATAATTTTTTTTTTGGCTTTTTTTGGTATTGAGATCAGATTTAGGGCCATCACACTAAGCTACATCTCCAGCTTTTTGTTTTGTTTTTTCCTTTTTGGTGGGTACCAGGAATTGAACTCTGGACCTTGCGCCTGCTAGGCAGGTGGTTGTGCTGCTGAACAACATCCCAGACTCTGCAGCCCTTTCGAAATGTGTTCTTGCTAAGTTGCTTTAAGTGAACTAGAACTTCCAATCCTTCTGAGTTAGTGTCCTGGGATAATGGGTATCACCCCTACATCTAGTCATGACTGGCTAAATAGTTTGTTTACAGCATATACTTCAGGAAGACTGGTGGGGCGTGGTGGTGTGCACCTGTAATCCCAGCAGCTGGGAGGGTGAGGTAGGAGGACCACAGTGAGTTTGAGGCCAGCCTCTGCTACGGAGTGAGTTCAGAGCTAGCCTGAACTACATATCAAGACACCCTGTCTCACAAACAGAACAGAACAAAACCAAACAAAAAGAAGACAGGATTTTTATTTCATTTACTGCTGTTCTTCAGGTACTTGGAACACTATTCAGTACATAGTAATACTCAGTATAATAAATGTTTTCTGAGTAAACGCCAGATGCCTTTCCCGGAAGAATAATTCAGGCTTCTTGATAAGGGCACACAGGCATAGACAGGCCAGGACATAACTGGTAAGAGTAGGAGGGTTGGGGAGCTGGTTCTTTGAGCCCAGATGGCGTCTGAGAGCATAGGAGGATGAAGGGGTATCACAGCTCCACCTGAGGGTAACTTTCAGTAGCACCCCCTTTATCTCTGTTCCCTCTGTCACGCCTGCTTGGTCTCGGCTGATTGCCTGTGGTTTCCTCTTGGGGGGAGTGGAGTTGTCCATTTTGTTAGGTGCTGAGCTCCAGGCGTGAAGCAGCAATATTGTTGCAACATAGAGAATGATACCTTGGTTGTTGAACTCACTTCCTGCCAAATTCATGGTATGTTTGAGAACTGAACATATAGTTCCCTTAAGAAGAAAAGGCCGAGAATACAGCTCAGTGACACAAGCGCCTGCCTGGCAAGTGCAAGGTCCTGAGTTCGATTCCAGGTACAAAAAAAAAAAAGAAAAGAAACAAGAGATGGAAAACCAAATAATAGCCTTCTGAGGCTCAAAAATTACACTTACAAATTTGTCTTTTCAGGACTGTAACATGTTTCACAGTGATTAATTTTATTGTGGTTCTCAGTTTTTCTCTTAGCTTTTCTGCTGATATCACTAACTTTTTTGGAGCCGTGGTTGCAGTATTTTATGCAAATAAAACACAAAATGAAAAGCACAATGGTGAATGTTATAATGCCATGTATGTTGTCTGGGCATGAGTGACATGGTTAGATTGAAGCATCACCCTTTTGTGTCTTTGGCAAGATGTGACATGTGACTTACTCTTGCCCTGTACAAATTTTTTAAAGTTGAATTTTCAGTTCACTATTGAGCAAAACAATACTGAGCAGATTTTTTTTGAGCTTCACTGTACCAGGAATTGAAAGTTCATGCTGGGTGTGGTGGTGTACACCTGTCATCCCAGTACTTGGGAGGCTGAGGCAGGAGGATTGCTGTGAGGATTGCTGCAGCCTGAACTGTATGCCACTGAGCTGTATCCCCAGCCAGCAGCCTGAACTATAAATAGTGAAATCCTGCCTCAAAAAAAAAAAAAAGAATGGCCTTGGAGCTGTTGGACGGACACCTGAGGTATCACTATACAGTATTGTCATCAGCTTCCTGGCATTGAGCTTCAAAAACCCAAAAGTGATGTGTCCTTTTGTATGCTAATGAATTGGATGCCGGTGAGCAGCCCTCAGGTGGCCTCAGGGTGGGGACTGGTCACTGAAAGGAGTCAGGCAGCGTTAAAGGGTTGGGACTTTCAGCCCGGCACCTAAGCTCTGGAGAGGGGCTGCCGGTTAAGTTGATCACCAGTAGTCATCGATTTAACCAATCATATCTGCATAAGGAAACCTCCCTAAAACCCCAAAAGACAGAGGAGCGAGCATCGGACAGCTGAGTGAATAGGTTCTTGGAGGTGGCAGGTCCAGTGACTGGGTGGAAGTGCTCAGCCTTTTCTCACACCCTTCACTCTATGTGTTTTTTTATCTGGCTGGGTTTTTTTGTGGTCCTGGGAATCGAACTCACGACCTCATGCTTACCAAGCAGGGACTGTGCTGCTAAGCTGTATCACTGGCCCCTCTGGCTGCTTACTTGTATCCTTTAAAATGCCCTTTCTGTGACAGTAAACAGTAAGTGTATTTCCCTGAATTCTGTAAGCTACTCCAGCAAATTGAACCCAAGGAGGGGGTTCTGGAAGCCCCAGTTTATAACTACTGGGTCAGATGTGCAGGTAAACCAATGTGAGGCTTACATTATTGACATTGGAAGAAGTAAGGCTTAATTTTGTGGAACTGAACCCTCATCCTGTGGGATCTGATACTGTGCAGGCAGATAGTGTGAGAATCAGCATTGAATTAGAAGGCATGAGGAGCATCCACTTTAGAATGAACTGCTTTCTTGGTATGCAAGGAGGAACTTGTATACATCTGCCATCAGAAGTATGTTACAAGAATATAGTAAAAAAATTGAGTTTGTTTTTCCTTACTCTGGCCTATTGTGATGGTGGCTGTTGTGATGTAGAGATTCTGGTCTCCTAGGAACCCGAGGGGCCACCATGGCCTGCTGTCTCCTGGGTTCATACCAGATGTACAGTGGGCTGAGCCCTGTGCCCCAGTCCCAGAGTCATGTCAATGGGGGCAGCAGAGAAGTCCCTGGGATGGATGGCCTAGACCCCGTAGCCATCTCTGTCCTGTTTGAGGAATGGGGCCCTCAAACAGAGAGCTGCCCAGATGACCAGGCAGGTGCGTGTTTGGGGCAGACTCCCTGGAGCCATTGGTCTGGGACTCGACCTGCCGTTCGCTAGGTGGTCCAGGAAGTGGACATTGGGTATGGTTTGGCTGGGCGTCCTCCCAGGGCACCTGGACAGAGGAGGTCTTACAGGGAGCTGAAGCTTGTCAGGGGCTAAAGATGATTTCACTGCTTTCTTGCTACCTCCTCTACCGTTCTAGAGCTCTTCCTCCGCTAATAGTATCTTCATTTCTCCCCGTGGTTTAGCTCTGGCATTCTCCATGGCAGGGGCAGCGAAGATGGCTGATATCTTACTCTGACTCTCCCCAACCAGGACCCCCAGGAGATGCCTTTCTTAATGCAGTTTTGGTCTCAGTTTGCAGATCTCCAGGGGAGCCCACCATAGTGGCCAGCATGGCCTCTGAAGACATTGCCAAGCTGGCAGAGACCTTGGCCAAAACCCAGGTGGCTGGGGGACAGCTGAGCTTCAAGGGCAAGAGCCTCAAGCTGAACACTGCAGAAGATGGTGAGCTCCTGGACTGGTTGTGCAAGGGGGGAGAGGGCGTGCAGTGTACGCCAACTGATGTTACAGGGTTTTTGTGCAGCCTTGTCTCTAATTATTTGTCCTGGCAGCTCTGGCAGGTCAAATGTCTTTGGAATTATTCTAACAAGGCTTAAAGGCCGTTTGCCCAAGGCTAGGTCTGTAGCTCAGAGCTAGAACTTTTGCCCGCATGTTGGCTGTGGGTACTCTTTCCGCACTGCTCCTTTCTCTCTCAGGAGCGGGTGGGAGGTCACAAGGGGACACAGTTAGTGGTATCCTCTGGATACAACTCTTCCCACCCCTGCCCTTGTCCTGTGATCCCAGGTGAGACCTGGAATGTACTGCCTTCCCCAGAGCTGAGCCCCTGGTGGAGTTGCATTAAAACAATCTGGGCCTTCTTGGGAGTGTGTAGGTGCTGGTCCCCGCGACTAGATGCCCCAAGGAGGGGATGGAGGCCCCTGGGTGGGAACCAGCACACACGCACTGTCTTTGCAGCCCTGGCCGGGGCTTGTTTAGCATTAGCCAGCCTGAGTCCTCTGGTGACTGGAGGTGAAGGTTCCTGTGGCATCTTGGTGAGGCTTTTTGGGGTTCAGGGCCAACCAGAGAAACTGGTCTGGACTTGCCTGATTGTCCTAGTGTGCAGGTGACCTTAAACACCCATCCCCAGCCCTGCCAGAGGCTGCTCAAGCCCTTGGGAGGGTGGAGTGTGGTCACTCGCATCCCTAAGACTTCACAGGCCCTTGAAACAGTTCCTCTCAGTATCTCCGAAGGAGGTGCTAGACAGAAATGAGCAAAAGGGACTTAGGAGACTGAAGTCACCTGTCTAAGGGCACACGTCTGGGAAATGATGCACTGGCTTTTATCAGAGGTCCAGCTGAGTCCTTGTTCCAGTGCTTCTAAGTAGACGTGCAGCTTGGTAAACATTGAACACTGTGTTCTGCAGGGTGTTAAGTGTCATACAAATAGTGTCTCAGTTTATCTTCACAAAATTCCTTGAGAAAAGCAGATTGCAGATTGGGAAACTGAGGCTCAAGGGGAGTGGTGATGACGGACCTGAGGATACATCTACAAGTGCTACAGCTGGCAGGAGGACTCAGGTTTGGCCCTACAATCCGGCACAGCCTCACCTGGTGTGTCCCATTTTGTAGCTGCCCCCCTCCCCATGCCCAACTCACAGCCCCAGGCTCTAAGGAGCTCTTAATCCTGTGCAGTAAGGCGGGAGGGAGCCCCGGAAGTCTCTACGGAGAAGCTGGTATTGCAGTTGTTCTTGAAGGAAGATTTGAAGGAAACAGGACACTGCAGGCGAAGAGAACTAAAGGGGTTGAGACCTGGAGGTTGGGCTTAGGAGGGAGGAAATCTGAGCCCCTTAGGGGGCCCAGAGCTGAGGAGCCTGGAGCCCAGGTGAGCCTAGAGTGAGCGATGTGCAAGGTGACAGAGCTGGTGATCATACCATCTAAATGCCAAAGAAAGGCCTTCCTGATCTGCGTGCCAGAGTAATAAGCCTCCCAGACTTGTTCCCTGTGAGCCGGTAAAGGCTGCAAGGAGGAAGTCAGTTTCTGAGTGGTTATTCAGAGATGAAGCCTGTTGTGCGGGGTCTAGGTTTTCAGTTACCATGCACGATATGCGCAGATTGGATGGGTGGGCAGGCACCTGGGTCTCTACCTCGTTATCCCTGCTCTCCCATTTCAGTGCAGTTTCTTCCCATCTGTGCTGATGACTCTCCTCGGGGCTGATGGTGCACAGAGCACTGTAGTAGTCCGTATGCACTGATGTCATCCCTGGAGCACAAGTCAGGTCTTTGCTGGGGGCCCTGGCAGCCCTGCCTCTGTGCTCTTAAGGACTATGAGCACCCCCTTGAGCAGGCTTCCTCTGTCCATGTTGACCTGGCAGTGCCCAGGCGTTAGACCAGGTGCCTTTTTGGAGTGAGGTTTGCAAAGGGCAAGTTGGTTATTCCCACCTGTGCCCTAGGGACCAGTGCAGATGGCATAGTCCATGGGGGCTGGAGCTGCAGCTCTGAGTGGTTGCCCAGGCAAGTGTGGGTGGGTCTTAAGAGGCTTCTCTGTGGGAATGCTATGGGGGAGAGGTGCATGGGTTCAGTTTCGGAACCATCTGAAGCCTGGGCCTGCCATCGCCTCAGAACTTCCTGGAAACCTCAACCTGCTCTTCTAGAAAGGCAAAGGCCCAGCTCTCTGGCTTTCCTTGTAACCAGGCGGGAAGTACGTGCTGGTCACTGCTGTGTGGCTGGATGGCCTGAGCAGACGTTCACTTACTGAACTGTTGGGCCGATAGTAGTGGGCCTCCGAGGGGAGGTAGGAAAGCGCAGCTGGTGTAACAGGCCCATCCTTGGGGATGCAGTAGCAAGCACAGGTGGAGACAGTCCCTTTGCTCTTGGAGCGTGGGCCTAATGAGCAGATGCTCTTACGATCAGGTGATCATTTAAGCAGACTCCAGATTGTCCAGTCTGCATGCTGTAGTGTGGAGACTGAGCTGGCTAAGAGGTTGGGCAAGCCTTCCTGAGGAAGGGACATGGCAGGGCAGGGCCGGCAGCAAGCACACCAGCATGTAGTGTAGGCCCCGTTCTTGGACTGCTTCTTAGGGAGCGCCATACAGGTGGCAGGCTCCTTTCTTAAGATCCTGCTGTGATCTTCATAGCCAGAAGGTCAGCTGGGTGTGGTGGGACACACCTGTAATCCCAGCACGCTGGGAGGCTGAGACAGGAAGATTGCAAGTTTGCGGAAAACTAACAAACCCATTACTGCACTAGAAAGAAAATGCACCCAAATCAACGGTGGTGAGAACCCGGGCTGTGATGATTTTCCCCTCACAAAGGTGGTGAGAGCCCGGGCTGTGATGATTTCCCCTCACAAAGGTGGTGAGAGCCCGGGCTGTGATGATTTTCCCCTCCCAACAGTGGTGAGAGCCCGGGCTGTGATGATTTTCCCCTCCCCCTTTTGTAGTTTCTGTATTCCATAATCAATTTGTATTTTTGATCTGAACGAAAACAAGTTAATGAAACAAAAAAATCTTGTCTGGCTGGTAGAGGATGGGGGAGGGCAATGAGGTAAGCAAGCAAGACTGAGGTGGTGATGAGGTTGAACTTGACTTTTTTCCGTGAGGTACTAGGAAGTGAACTCAGGGCTTTCAGGCTGAGCCACATACTCAGCTCTCTCTCTTTCTTCTTTCATATTTTATTTTGAGAGAGGGTCTTGCTAAGTCACTAAGTTGCTTGGGTTGGGGTTGAATTTGTGACCCTCCTGCCTCAGCCCCCCAGCATGCAGGCATTATAGATATAGCCACCATGCCTGGCTAACCTAACTTCTCATAATGTACTACAACCCACAGTGAGTTATTCGACTGTCCTCTTTTTTTTTTCTTTTCTTTTTTGTAATGCAGGGGAAACACGTCTGTTTGTACATGTTTACGTGGTTTGGAATTTTTCATTATTAAGGAAAGCACAGTGACGCATGCAGGCCCCACGAGAGAGTCGGTTAAGGGCGCAGGACTTCTGCGGCTCTGCCTGCTGCTCTCTGCTGCGCTGTCAGCCCCCACTTTAGTGCCTTTGCTTGACTGGCCTGGTGTGAGCCCCGTCTTGGAGGCCTGCACTCACCTCCCACTTGGGGAGGTTGTCTTTGCTCCTAGCAGCCAGCTGCTCTTCCCCTTGGCTTCCCTGCCTTCTGCCTGTCGTTTGTGAACCTCAGACAGAGGTGGTGTTTGCCTCACTGTGCCTGCTGCCGGCTTGCGAGCCCGTCCGGTCCTCTGCAGCCCAGGGCTGGCACAGGGGAGCTGCACCACAGTCCCGTGGAGTGTGTGGGTATGGTGGTTACCAAGCTCTCCCCTGCCCCAGCTCTTGGTGACTTTCAAAGCCTAATGTTCTGTTTTTGGTTCTGGGCAGCTAAAGACGTGATTAAAGAGATCGAAGACTTTGATGGCTTGGAGGCTCTGCGCTTGGAGGGCAACACAGTGGGCGTAGAAGCAGCCCGGGTCATCGCCAAGGCCTTAGAGAAGAAGTCAGAGTTGAAGGTGAGGTCTGCAGGGGGAGCAGCTTCCCTGCCACAGCCCTACCAGGCCCTGTTTTGGTGACTTCCTCCTCTTCCTGTGGCCAGCACTGAGTTCTTCCCCTGAAGTAAGCAGAGGGGCTGTCAGGGTGACACCTGTGCCAGTGAGTAGGCAAGGCAACAAAGTGACTCTCACACCATCTGTGCAGCTCTTCTGACAAACCTCGGCCAGTGCTCTGGGCAGGAGTGGCCAGGCCTGGGCTCCAGTGCTGAGGCAGGTTCCTTCCTAAAGGTTAAATTCCTCTTTGACCAACGCCAGTGGCCACTTGTTTGGGCTTTTTTGGTACCAGGAATTGAACTTAGAACCTTGCACTTGCCAGGCAGGCACTTGTGCCACTGAGCTATACCCCTGGCCCCAAGGGCAACTTGGAGCCTCTGTTTCCTCTTGGCAGCACTGGGAGTCAAAGCCAGGGGCTCTGCCTCTGAACTGCCTCCACAGCCCTTTTTATTTATTTATTTTGAGATAAAGTCTTGCTATGTTGCCCGGGTGGAACTCAAACCTGTGATCCTTTCCAGTTTGGATTCTTTTACCCAGTATTCTTGATGTGGGTTCCACTGCATCGCAGTGGTCAGTGTGCTCTGTGAGGAAGGTGGTGGTGTGTTCAGAAAGGCAAGGGATGTCACTGTGGTCCTTCCCCAGAATCCCAGCGAGCATTCGCATACTGCAGTCTGAAGCGTCCTGAGGGAGAGAGCCCAGTTTTGCAGACTGGAGCCGTGTTCCTTAATGTGTGCGGGGCTGAGCTTGTTCTGGGCCCGTCTCCGTTTGTTATTTATTTAATCCTCACAACAGCCTGGGTAAAACCCTGGCTGGTGGCTCCACTTATATGTCAAGGGGGTGGAGGCTCAGAGGTGCTGCACTTGGCACCCGCAGGGCTCCAGCACCTGCGCTCTGTTTGACCCCACACTGAATGTGGCTCTGGGGTCGGGCTCCTGTAGGAGCGGGGTGCTCTTCCCCTTCTTAGAGGCCACCCCAAGAGAGGCTGCCACGCGCTTCGTCATCTGGCAGAGACCCAGGCCTTCTCCTGTGCTGGAGGAAGCCACACAAGGTGCAAGCTGCCTTTGCTGGCCCGCAGTGTTCCGGTGTGAGCTGATGTAGGGTGTGACGTTTTCTCCCCTTGAGGTTGTGACAGTTGTCAGAAGTACAAGCCAGGGTCACTCAGGAGGAGGAGGCTGGATGGAGTTCTTGAGAGGCTGAGGTCATCAAGGCTTAGAGCTTCGTTTCAGAGAGAGGGTTCCACAGGCCAAAGGAGGAATGACCTGGAGCCGGCTGGGTGGGGATCAGAACCTAGGGCTTGTGCCCTGGAGCCCCAGGCTGACCTGGTAGCTCATCGCACTTGTGCTGTGACTCCCTGTCCCCAGCCCTCATGACCTGCCTGCAGGGTAACTCCCTGAGTAGGCCTGGCTGCACTAGGCATCCAGCTGTGGCCCTGGGGTGTGAATCAGTGGCTTTATGGGAAAATGTTGGCTTTGGAGCATTTTTCTCCAAAAACCAACTTCCTAGTACAGAAGGTTAGACTTAGCTCATGTAATTTAAGCTCTGGATCTTTAGGGGAAGTGGGCTTTCCCTGTGTCTTTTCAGCTCCATACATGGCCCAGAGATGGCTGGATTTAGAAGTGGACACAGCAGTTGGGGCTGGGGATAGGGCTGTCACAACTAAGTTATGTGACTGCCGTTTACCTTCTTCTTTTTTTTTGGTCTTTTTTGAGGTAGGGTCTTACTATACAGTTTAGGCTGGCCTTGAGCTCACTTTGTAGCCCAGGCTGGTCTCGAACTCACAAAGATACTCCTGCCTCAGCCTCCTGAGTGCTGGGGTTACAGGCATGTGCCACCACTCCTGGCTTGTGATAGTTATCTAATGCTTTTCACTAAGTTAGCTAACTTGTAATTTCAGAACACTACTTCTATAAATAGAAAACCATCATGTATTACAATAAAGGAAATAGTGTACTGAGTTCTGATTTGGTGCTGTTGCTATCTAAAGGCCCCAGCTCTGAGCCCTGCTTTTTGTCATGAAGGGAGGTGGGAGGAGCCCTAGCCCCGCGGAGCAGCCCGCGGAGGTGGTTGGGTGGGAAGAGAGTTTCCTCGGTGCTGAGTCCTGTGCTGTTTACTTTCTTGTTCCTCTGATACCCAGAATTGACTCACACGTCCAGTTAGTGGGTTGGACAGTCAGGGTTCCTACACTTCTGCCAAGTCCTGCAGAACCCTGAGGGCCTACCTGCCTTGAGGACAGCACTCTCGGTTCCACTGATGGCAGGCAGAACTGTGTCAGCTTTTTGCTGACAAAACCCAGATTACAAAGTCTTGGGCCAGAGATATAGCTCAGTGGCATAAGCGCTTGCCTGGTAAGCCTGAGGTCATGAGTTTGATTCCCAGTACCAAAAAAAAGAAGTCTTATAGCCAGGCTTGGTTGTACACCTGACATGCTAGCTATTACAGTGGCTGCTGCTGAAGGGTGATGAATTTGAGGCCATCTTGGGCAACATAGGTAGACTTTGTTTCTAAAAAATGGTGGGGTGAAGCCAGGTGTGGAACACATCTGTAATCTCAGCGCTCTAGGAGGCTGAGTCAGGAGGATCACAAGTTTAAACCTAGCCTGAACAACTTGGTGAGACCCTGTCTCTAAAAAGGGATATGAGGGCCCTGGGCTCCATCTCCAATACCACACAGAAAAAGTTGGGGTGGGGGTGTGGCTCAGTGGTACAGCACTTGACTCGCTTATGCAAGGTCCTGTGTTCCATCTGTAATGCCACTAAAAGATAAAAGTGGTCTTGTACTGCTCAGGTCACGGTGCCACAGGGTGAGACAATGCGGATGGCTTCCCATTAGGCTTCTGATGGTCTCTGGCTAAGTCTTTGCTTTTTCTCCTGTTCAGCGATGCCACTGGAGCGACATGTTCACAGGGCGCCTGCGGTCTGAGATCCCCCCAGCACTGGTAAGGACGAGGAGTGTGCTGCGCTTCCCCTGGCATGGGGTCCCCTGTGGCTCTTCCCTGACTTTTGCACATTCTTACTTGCAGAGGCTGTGATAAGCCCCATGGGTACCGAGTGCTCAAGCGGAGCCTGGGACCTGACAAAAGAGGGCGGGACACAGAGCAGAACCAGGCTGGCCTAGCCTTGGCGGGGGCAGGTGTGTCCCAGTAGGGCCAGGCCCCAGTGCTTGTCACCCACCACCTGTACCTGCAGTGGCCACCTCCTTGGGCCTCCATTTCTGTAGCCAACACTGGGATTCCGGAGATGTCCCCTAAGGGCAGGGCCGGCCCTGGCACAGAAGCAGCAGCTGGCAGGCATCTGTGAAACTGACCTGAGCTTGCTCTCTACCCAGATCTCACTAGGGGAGGGACTCATCACCGCCGGGGCCCAGCTGGTGGAGCTGGACCTGAGTGACAACGCATTTGGGCCCGATGGTGTCCGCGGCTTTGAGGCTCTGCTCAAGAGCCCAGCGTGCTTCACCCTGCACGAGCTCAAGCTCAACAACTGTGGCATGGGCATCGGTGGCGGCAAGGTGGGTCAGGACTGTGTTGTCCCTCCGGTGTCTACACCCAGCCGAGAGTGCTCTGGACCCTGGCTACTCTGGGTGCCTTTTCACTTCAGAGGAGAAAGATCTCAAAGGCAGAAGGCTTGGGCCAGTGGGGAGAGAAATCTAGAAGGGTGGGGTTGCCAAGCAACCATCCCAAGTTCTTGTGTTGCCTGGCAGTGTTGTTGTGTAACCTACTCTGATCTGCTGGCTCTGCAAAATGCAGGCTTGGGGTATTCTTGTACCCACAGTCACTCTGAGCAGCTGGCAGAGCCAGGGCAAGGAAGGAACCTAGAAAGAAACATACTGCTGCGAAGGGCAGTCTCGCTTGCCTTGCGCCCTGAGTGGCCTTGGTGCCGCCCTCTCCAAGAAGCCAGGCTGGTCAGTGGTGAAGAGTTTGTTTGCTTCCCAGCATGTGCTCTGAGGTACGGCCTCTTTCTTCCCTGCTTGTCCCCTGGGCTCCTTCAGGCCCAGAGCTGAGAACTGAGGACCAGGTTGTCCCCTCCCACACACACATCAAGGGAAGGGCTGGGGACGCAGGGAACCAGCAGGGGTTGGAGATATCTTTGTGCAGATGTTTACATGCCTCACTCTGAACAGTTAAGTCCCTGTTTCCCCACATGAATAAACTCTGGCTTGGAGAGGTGGGGTGCGTGGGTCCCAGCGAGGTGGGGGTGGAATTTGACCATCCACACAGCTCTGTTCAGAGCAAGAGGGGCTGAGAAGAGGCTCACAGTGCCCCAGACTGAGGAGCCAAAGCAGCCGCCCTCACGGAGTGTGCCTGCTGCCGTCTCCCCCACAGGAAGGACAGGAATCTTCGTGTGTGTCCCACATGCCCTCTCCCGAGTCTGGCTGGGCAGTGAGCTGCCCGTGGGCTATGATGTTTGCATCCACACGGAGAGGTGCAGCTAACCCAGAGTGAGGGGTGTCACCTCACCCTGCCACACAGCAGTGCCAGGAAATAGGCTCCTGGAGGGCCCCTGCTGCCTGTGCCTGTCTGGCCTGTGCGTATTGCGCTAGATGGGATGGTGTTGGGAAGCAGAGAGTTTTGAACCCATGGCCAGGAGGCTTCTCAACAGACCAGCCCCACAATGGGACTTGCTCTGGACTGTAGCCCTTCCTGATCCTGGCTGCATTCCAAGACCTTCAGGGGTGCCTGAGCTCACGGCTAGTTCCAAGCCCTCAGTGTACTGCTTTTGCCTATACGTGCCAGTGATGAGTTTAACTTACAAAGCAGGTACAGTAAGTGAGTAACAACAGATATAAAATAGATATACCAGTATATTATAGGAAGAGTTATGTTAGTCCAGGGTGAGAGTGGAATTTCAAGCATAATGATTTATTTAGATTTTTGTTTGAGGTAGGGTTTCACTATGTAGTCCTGGCCTTGAATTCACTTTGTAGCCCAGTTAAACCTTGAACTCAATGATTCCTTGTGCCTCAGCCTCCCGAATACAGAACTTACAGGGTGTGCTGTACCACCTCCAGTTACTAATCAGCATGTGTACTTTGCCTCTTGGTACAACAAGATAGAAGCTATTTCCTGGCTCCATATTAAAAACAGGGCAAGCTGGATTTTAGGTTTGTGCATCAGCAGGTATTACCCTGCTGTGCCCGGCTAGCCTGGGCAAGGCCCCTGTCAGATGGTATGGCTGGACCATGGTCCTGACCCACTGGCTCCCTCCAGCACCATCTAGGCTTGGGTTCTGGTTCCAGAGTCTGTCAGTTGCTTACTGACCATAGGCAATTTCTGAGGTTGGCGTGGTGGTGTGCACCTATATCCCAGCTGCTGAGCGCAGAGGATCACTTGAATCAGATTGAGCCCAGCCTGAGTGGGAACTGTGTGCATTAGGGTCCCACCTCGCCTCTCCTGGCAGATCCTGGCAGCAGCTCTGACTGAGTGTCACCGCAAGTCCAGTGCCCAAGGCAAACCGCTGGCCCTGAAGGTCTTTGTGGCTGGCAGGAACCGGCTGGAGAACGATGGAGCCACCGCCTTGGCAGAGGCTTTTGGGGTGAGTGTTTTCTTCCCATCCTGCCCTCGTGGGCACAGTGGGCCGCTTCCTGCCTGGTCCCAGAACGTCCCTAGCCCACCACCTCGGGGGGGTCAGTAGCACCTCCACACACTGTTCAAGAAGACTATGACCTTGGGAGGGCAGGTGCCTGGTCAGAGAGTGTCACGTGCCTCAGCAGCAGTCGGGACAGTGGGAGCTAAACCTGACACACTTGTCTGACGGACACAAGACAAGGGGAGTGACGAGGGGCAGGGCCTTTTCCCTGACCTCCTCCTTGACTGACCTCTCCTCCCCAGGGCCCTGTGTCGAGGGCCTGACAGTGAACTCCACAAGTGGCCACACTTGCCTCCCACAGGAGTGGGAGCCTTGGGTTCCGTCCCCTTCTGCTCTTTTGTCTTTTAATTGTTTTGTGGTGCTGGGGCTTGAACCCAGGGTCTCATGCATGCTAGGCAAGCGCAGTACCACTGAGCTCCCTCCCTACCCTGTTCATGGGAGTGTTTTCTAGAGAGGTATCCCCAAGCCTGACGCTTCGTCAGCCTGTCTGCCAGGCTGTATCTAAGGGTGCCTTCCTCACCTGCCTGTCTCTTCTGTGGATGCTGGGGGACTGGCCACTGCCCTTCCACTTGCCTCTGCTATGCTTGGAACAGGGTTCTTAACCCAGTGTTGGGGGGGGCTTAGGGGGTCTTTGAACACAGAGGGAGAAAATCACATCATTGCTATCTCAACATAGCTGAACACTACAGTTGACCTGGGAACAGGGACATATTTAGGAGCTGCTGATCCCCTTCACAGTAAGAAGCACAGAGCCCCTACCCCCAGCTCCTGAGTGTGACGTTTGACTCCCAAATACTTCAATAGCCTGTGGTTACCCACAAAATACACAGCTGGTTAGCGCACATTTTGTTTAGTTTTGTTTTAGGGAGTGTATGGGGCTGGAAATTGAACCCAGGGCCTTGTGCATGCTAAACATGCACTTCATCACCAAGCTACAACTGAGCCCCACATTTGTGTTACGTGTGTCACATGGGGTGGAAAACAAAAGAGGGTCAAGAGAGGTCACTTTTTACCATAATGTACAATTTTATTCATTTATTTTTTTGAGGTACCAGGGATTGAACTCAGGACTTTGTGCTTGCCAGGCAGGCACTTTTACCACTGAGCTATATCCCCAGCCCCCATTATGTACAATTTATGGAAGACCCAGTCTACTCAAGAGGAGACCAACATCACATGGGTCACGCAACATTTTACAAAGATACTTGTAACATGACTCACGGGACAAAAAGTAGCTGCGAAGTAGTTTGTGGTACAGTGAATTCCACCAGTGCTAATGTAATACTGCACTTCTTTTGTGGTACCGAGATGAGATTGAGCCCAGGGATGCTGATCACTGAGCAACACCCCAGCCCTTTTTTCCACTGTTAAAATAAGGTCTTGCTGAGCTGGGCAGTGTGGCCTCACGCTGGTGTGGTGGTGCCGCCGCTGCCACAGGGAACACTGGCCTGGGAGGCCGCTTGCGCCCATAGGTGTAGGGCCTGCCTGGGCAACAGATTGAGACTCTGTCACTAAAATTAGAGAAAAAGAAATCAATTTATTACTATGTAAAAAATGTCCTTATGTTACTATGTAGCATGTTAGTGTAGCACACCTTTGCTTTTTTTTTTTTTTTTTTTTTGAGATGGTCTAACCACTGTAGTTCAGGCTGGCCTCACACTCACAACAATCCTGCCTCAGCCTCCCAAGTGCTGGAATTATAGGTGTGTGGCACCACACCTGGGCTGCATTTGGTAACTCTTTCAGTTCCGTGAACTCTTTTGTAATTCTGTAACATTTTTATTGAAATTTAAGAACATTTTTCTGAGGAGGAACCCAGGGGCGCCCTAGCTGCCTGGTGAGGGCAGGGCCCAGCAGTGCTGCGCAGCCTGGCTTGTGCTGTGCCTCAGCAGATCTGCCTGGATTTGTCTGCAGCTCCTTCCCACGCTGTGCCAAGCCCCTGGAATGGAGTAGTCCCGGCTGTCCTCAGTTCTGGGCGGCAGTGCGGAGACAGGCATGGGCCCCTCCCCAAGAGCCCTGAGCCTGGTGGACCTGAGAGTGGGGCTTGAGCTCTGGGAGCAGGAGCAGGCCTCCCTGTGGGAGGCGGTGCCCCAGGGTGCATGGGAAGCATCCTCCCCACAGCCACCAATGCACGGGAGACTGAGAGACTGAGCGGGGCTGTGGGCGAGTGAGTGTTCAGAGGCCGGGATGAAAGTGGGCGAGCGGGGTGCAGAGCCCTCCTTGCCCCTTCACGGACATGGCCTGGGGACCACAGTGTGCTGTAGCTAGGGGAGGATGGCCTTGGAGTGTGGCCCTGTGGAGCTGCACTGTCCAGAGCAGGGTCCTATCTGGTGATCACAGAGCCCAGGGTCCCCACAGTGCAGAGGACACCAGACTGAGGCAGCTACGTTCTGGCTCGACCTCTGCTCCAGAGTTGTGTGACCCTGGCCAATTACTTAGCCTCTCAGTTCCCTAGTTAGTCCTCACCATCTGGGGGATCCTGGTCCAGGTGGGCCAATCTCAGGAGGCCGTGGAGGACCAGGGACAGCTGTGCCAGAGGGTATTTTTGAGATCTGTGCTCTGGTGTTGCTGGCCCATGGTCCACTCTGCACTGTCCTGCCCTCGCAGATCATTGGGACACTGAGGGAGGTGCACATGCCACAGAACGGGATCAACCACCCTGGTGTCATGGCCCTGGCCCAGGCCTTTGCCATCAACCCCCTGCTGCAGGTCATCAACCTCAACGACAACACCTTCACCAAGAAGGGCGCAGTGGCCATGGCTGAGGTAGGTAGGCAGTGCAGTGGGGCCATGAGGGCCGGGTAGGCCCATCTGGCTGCTACCTCTGTTGCCAGCAGGGGCTGCTCTACCCTTCCCTGCTGTGCGTACCCCATCAGCATGGGGCTGCGGCTCCCAAGGAGGCTGTGTGCCCTGCTACCTGAGTTCCAAACAGCTTCCGTCTGCCTCCAGCACTGGGGCTGTTTCACCTTCGGGCTGCAGGGAACAAGACTGCTTGCCCTGGCTCCTCAGTGGACTCATCCAGCAGCTGTCCATTGAGCCCCTGCATGGTGCCCAGCTTGTAGCAGGCTCTGTGGGTCCCTCCTTACAGAGGAAAGGGAGCCACCAAGCAGTATGGGCCAGGGTTCTGGGTGGCAAGGACCCCACAGTTCCCCAGAAGACAGGCACTGCTGCCGTGGTGTCACTGGACAGTGTGGGCGTGCACATGCCAAGCTCTGGTGGGGCTGGGCTGGCTTCCCATAGAGCTTACCTGCTGGCTGAGCCGTGCAGGACAAGCAGACAGAGAGCGGGGCCAGTGTTTGGGCAGAGGGATCACAGGGTGTGGAGGCCTGGACTCCCGGACTCGGGAGGGAGCTTTGCTCCCGGGTCCTGCTTTGAAATGACTTCCAGGTGTGGGAGGGGGGGAAAAAGGAGAGGGGAGCAAGACCTCAAAGCCTTGCTGGCTCCGCGGGCTTCTGTCCTGTAAGTAATAGGGAGCCGTGGAGGGTTGTGGGGGAGCGTGTGCTGTAACAGACCTGCCCTTCAGACGTTCTGACCACGGCGTGGGCAGTAGGGTGGCAGAGGTGGAGCCCACACCCCAGAGGTCGATATGGAAGCCAGGAGAGGGGCTGAGATGTGGTGGGGGCCACGCACAAGAGGACAGCGAGGGACCAAGCAGGCTGTGGCCTGTGCACTCACCTGGGACCTTGTGCCCTCCTCACAGACCCTGAAGACCTTGCGGCAAGTGGAAGTGATCAACTTTGGGGACTGCCTGGTGCGCTCCAAGGGGGCCGTGGCCATTGCAGATGCGGTGCGCGGGGGTCTGCCCAAGCTCAAGGTACCACTGCGCTCCGGGCCCTGGGTTCCTGCTTGTGGGGGGCGGCGGCCCCTTACCCTTCCACGCCGATGGCACATCTGAGCCACGGTGGCATCATGGGAAGAGCAGTGCAGTGTAAGAATGGGCTGGCACTGGCCACGTGTCTAGACACAGGCGTCACTGCATCATGTGTCTGGCTTCTGGTCCCTGTGACCTGGGCCCCCAGTAGCTGCTGGCCCCAACCTTGCTCTGCTTCCAGGAGCTGAACCTGTCCTTCTGCGAAATCAAGCGAGACGCTGCCCTGGCTGTGGCAGAGGCCGTGGCTGACAAGGCCGAGCTGGAGAAGCTGGACCTCAATGGTAATGGGCTGGGGGCTCTCAGCATAGCCCCGGTGCCTGGCCTGCACCACTCTTACCTCCATTTCCCCCTGCACAGGCAACGCCCTGGGAGAGGAGGGCTGTGAGCAGCTGCAGGAGGCGCTGGATGGCTTCAACATGGCCAAGGTGCTGGCGTCCCTCAGGTAGGGCGCGGGTGGGCGGCTGGACCCACACGTCTGCACCCAGTCCTCTGCATGCTCACCCAGAAACTCGCCAAGTGCCTGTGTGTGCTGGGCCCTGTGCTGGCACCAGGGACAAAGAGTGACACCAGGGTTTCTGAGTGGCAGAGTCAGAGCGCGGTGACGAGGCTGTTGTCTGCTCCTCTGTGGGATGTGGGAGGCTGAGTCTGGAGGCTGCCCTGGCAGAAGAGCAAAAGCGGAGGACAGGAGCTGTGGGAGCTGCAGGCTGGGAAGTGGGTGCCTCAAGGGAGCGGCCCCAGGGGGTTCCTGAGACCAGCTAGAAAGGAAGTCGTTGGCACAAGAGAGGCTGGGCATGGTGACCCACACCCATAGTCTCAGTACTCAAGGAGTCCGAGGACTCGAGAGGGTCAGAAGTTCTCCAGCCTGGGGAATTTAACAAGAGCCTGTCTCAAACAGTAAAACAGGGCCGGGGACACAGCTCAGTGCAGGCTCTGGGCTTAGTCCTCAGTACCACAGTAGGGGGAGGGCGTTCAGTGCAGGGGAGGGCAGGTGGGTAGCAGGGAGCAGCATCCTCCTGCAGTGTCACAGCCAGTTTGCACCAGCCAAACCCAGGCTGCTTCTCTCCCTGGTGCCTTCATTTGCATAGCAGACAGTTACCAGGCCTGGGTGCTGCAGAGGCCTGGGCCAGGGCAACTGGCCTGGCTCCCCTAGTGGCAGGGTCTCCTCATGCAGCTCCTGTGGTGATCCGTGCTCCCCCTCGGAGCAGGGCCGCCCAGTTCCCCCTCACAGGGCCAGTGTGGGCCGAGGGCAGGGAGGCTGTGCCTTAGCCAGCTCCTCTCTGCAGTGATGACGAGGGTGAGGATGAGGATGAAGACGAAGATGAGGAAGGAGAAGAGGATGAGGAGGAAGAGGAAGAGGAGGAAGAGGAAGAGGAGGAACCACAGCAAAGACAAGGAGAGGAACCAGCCACACCCTCAAGGAAGATTCTGAACTCTAGCACTGGGGTAAGTTCCTGTCCCTGCTAGGGGCAGAGCTCTGATCCCCTGAAATCCTGGAAGCCACAACACCTTTTATGTATTTAGGTTTTGGGGGTCTCACTCTGTAGTTGAGGGTGGCCTCAAACTCACTGCCTCAGGCTCCCGTGTAGCTGGGATGACAGGCGTGTGCCGCCACACCTGGCCCTGCACACTATTTTTATATTAGTATAGGAGTAGAAACTGGGTTTTTTTCCCACCCAGCAGTGGATTATCCTGGTGACCTTCAGGGATAGCTTTGTGCTTGGAGATTGTGGCTGGGACTGTGGCACACAGTTGGTGTCTTGCTGGGCCCTGGTGGCATCCGATTGCCACCCCAATCTGTTCATTCATGTTCCCTCATAATTCCTGAATGAAGCTCCAGGGAGCTTTGGGGAGGCCCAGGAGTACCCTGCCCCTATTGAGCTGGGTGCTTTCCAGGGTTGTTAAAGCAGCATGGTGACACGTGGACTCAGGCAGGCGCGGCCCCTCTGTGCCATGCAGCTCTGACGCAGGCTGGACTCCACTTTCTGATGGCCTCTCCTAGTTGTTTCTGGGGCCTTGCACGGCCCAGCAAGGATCCATGTTGAGGCCTGTAAGCCATCTAGAGGAACGGTGCTAAGCGGGTGGACGGTTCTGACCTGGCTAGAGTGAGGGTGGGTATTCCAGAGTGGAACCAGGCAGCAGGGCCGAGGGCCTGAGGCTGGAATCTGTAGGTGCCTCCACCCACCCACCCCACCCCATGTCGCCTGTTTCAGGAGCCAGCCTCCTCACTGTCCTCCCCCTCCCCGCTGCCTCCCGACGTCTCCACCTTCTTGGCCTTCCCCTCCCCTGAGAAGCTGCTGCGCCTTGGGCCCAAGAGCTCAGTGCTCATAGCCCAGCAGGTGAGACTCCTTGCTAGAGCTGGGGGCAGCAAAGCACGGGGAGAGGGGAGGGGCTGCTGTCACCTGCAGGCCTGGCCCTCAGGTTTTTTAATATTAAATGCAGACACATAACCAGGTGTAGTGGCATGTGCCTATGATCCCAGCTCTGGGAGGCTGAGGAAGGAGGATCACCACAAGTTCAAGGCCAGCCTGGACTACTCAGCAAGCCCTCGTCTCAAAGCAAAAAAAAAAAAAAAAGCAGACACACATAAATGTGTGCAGGATATCTGTGAGCCCCGCCAGCAGTAAGGGCAGCCTGCCTGCCCCAGCCCCACCACAGGGGGTTCATACCTAGGCTGCCCGGTACGTCCTGGGCTTCAGCATGGTCAGCGGCTCTGAGAGCCACCTCCTGCCTGGCCCGTGCATGCTCCTGGGAGGCGCCCTTGCTCCAGCCTAACTGCCTGATTGGCTGTTGCTTCATGTATTCATTCAGAGGGGTTCATTGACTGTTTGGCCAGGCACGCCCCTTTGTGTAATCTGAGGATTGAACCCAGGGTCTTCGCACTGAACTTCTTGGCACTTTTTTAAAAATCTTTACAATTTTGCGATAGGGTCTCACTGAGGTGCTCGGGCTGGGGAAGAACTTCTAACCTTCCTGCCTCGGCCTCCCAGAGTGCTGGGATTACAAGTGTGCAAAAACCACACCCTGCTAGTGCAAATCTTCTTGTGTCCCAGCATTGCCACATCACACCGTTCCCTCTGTGCGTAGAATTCTTGGTGCCTTTTTATTGCAGAGAGTAGCTCTGTCATTTCAAAGCAAGCCACTCTTCCGGCGGTCTGTTTTTCGCCCTCACTCCCATTGTTAGAGAAGTAGTGTTGCTCTGGCTTCCTTGCATGTGACAGTGTCTGCATTCTGTGATTTCTTCAGGTTAAAAGACAAGACAGGGCCTGGGAACTGATATTTAATGTGCTCCATCTGGCTGTTCATCCCAGCCGCCCAGGTGCTGGAGCTCAGATGTGAGCCAGCTGGAGAGGCCCCTGGGCCCTGCCCCCCAGGCTGCCCACATTTCTAGACCTCTTCTGGTCTGAAGCAGAACCTAGACTTCTTTTTACCACATGCCAGAGTCCTGGGATCTGGCCTCGGTGATGTGCCATTGTCTCTTATGTCTTCAGACTGACACGTCGGATCCAGAGAAGGTGGTGTCCGCCTTCCTGAAGGTGTCGTCAGTGTTCAAGGACGAGGCCACAGTGAGGACGGCAGTGCAAGATGCAGTAGGTAACAAGGGCTGGGCTGGAGACTCATTCCCACAGCCGACGCTGATTGATGGTGTCCAGAACCCCTCTGCTGCCAGAACTCCTCAGTCCCTTGTGTTGGGGGCTCCTTGTGGTTCTCCAGAGGAGTGGGCTGAGCACTCCCCAGTATTTGCAGCTGGGGAAACTCAGGCCTTGCCCAAAACCACGTGGCTGTGTCAGACCTGCCTACCTAGGAGGCTGGAAACAGGCCCAACTGCTGTTGGCACTTCCTGTCACCCCAGGGAGAGGAGAGGGCTCCTTTGTCCCCACCCACAAGCAGGTCCGGCACGGAGGAGCCCTGTTTCATTTCCCTGGCCCCGGAATCTGTGACCCTGGCCCCATTCCGAGTGTCCCTTTCCACCTCTTCACCAGCAGTTTGAGCCAGGGTGGGCAGAGGGGAGGCAGAGCTCTGGGCGCAAGGGCACCACCTACAGCCAAGGAGAGGAGGAGCGCTGTGCGGTGCCTCCTCCCAGGCCCTGCTCCCAGGGCGGCGGGGATGGAGGCTACCCCGGGTCTGGAGGCTGAGCATTTGGGGAAACAACAGGCCTGCATTTTGTTCTCCAGAATAACCACTGTTCTTTCCTTCCTGAGTCTTCTGTACTATGTGCCCGGCCCATACCAACTCCCCTGTGAAACGAGGGTGTGGGAGGGGTTGCTGTTCCTGTGCCGGCTGCCCCTCCCCCTGGCAGCTCTGCACCTGCCATCTCTCCCGCGTCGCTGTTTGGATGGGGTGTGGAAACAGGGCTGGGTCCGTGCAAGAGGGGTACTCTGGGAGCCTCTGGCCTATGACAGCCTCTTCACCTGTCACCCTCTGCCTGTGCTGCAGATGCCATCATGAGGAAGGCCTTCGGCTCCTCAGCCTTCAACGCCAATGCCTTCCTCACCAGGCTGCTGGTCCACATGGGGCTGCTCAAGGTGAGACCGGAGTGTCCGGGTCAGGGCTTCCCCATGAGACCTGGGCTGGGCTCCCTGATGGGGCTGAGCTGCTGTGTCCAGCTGGTGGGGGGGCAAGGGCACCTGGGGTTCCCCCAGCTACTCTGTTCACCTCACAGAGTGAAGACAAGATCAAGGCCATCACCAACCTCTACGGCCCCCTGATGGCACTGAACCACATGGTACAGCAGGACTATTTTCCCAAGGCCCTTGCGCCCCTGCTGCTGGCCTTCATCACCAAGTGAGTGTGGCCTTGTTGCACCCCGTTGGCTTGGCTGGAGTTCCGCCAGGCTGCTGGTGCACATGTGCGCGCATGTGCGTGACTGCGGGCCAAGGGGCTCCCTTGCCAAGTCCTGGTGAAAAGGAGCGCAGTTGGGTCCCAGCTGGGTGACAGAGGCTGCCGCCGCCCCTGCACCCACCACTTACTCTTCCTGCAGGCCCAACGGCGCCCTAGAATCCTGCTCCTTTGCCCGCCATAGCCTGCTGCAGACGCTCTACAAGGTGTAGTCTCCCTGCCGCCTCTTCTGTCCCCCGACCCACACCAGGAACGGGGACCTGGAGGGACTGAGCTGCAGCCCTTGCGTCCCCAGGACGGACTCTGACCAGAGGCAGGGAGGGTCTTTGTTTGATGTCATGTGGTGTCCAGTGTATGTCGGTGCGGTACCTGTGCCCTGTGTCGGGATTGGGGTTTTTCCTGTGTCCTTGGCCCTGGTCTGTCGTGGGGCACTGGCCCCGGGGATGGGCTGCAGGCTGATTTGCCATTAAAGACTCACAGCCCCCTGAGGGTGCTCTGCGCTCCTTGGCGCAACTGAGCCCCTGCCCTGCTGGCCTACCTCCCGGGCTGTGCCAAAGCCTGGGACGTTGCTGTCCATGTGCTCTACTATTTCTCTGTCTGTCTCCGACCTGGCCTGGGCCCGTGGTGGCTGCTGTCCCCGCTGAGCAAGCCTGTTGTGTGAACTGAGCGGCCTGCGGAGCAGAGGCTGCGGGGTGGGGCCATTGTGGAGGGCAGGACACTAGCCCCTGCTTGGGTGGACCTGAGGAGACACCAGGGCTGACACCATGGGGTCCAGGAGTGGCGGGGCCTGAGGCTACCCTGGCTCCTGCAGGCAGGGGGCTCCAAACCAGAGGGGGCGCTGTGCTAGACCTAGGCCTATTCTGCCCAGGGAGAAGAGCTGGTGCTCTGATGCCAGCGCTGCCTCTGGGCTGCTCTCTGAGGCCCCCTGGGCAGGAAGGGTGAGACCTGGCAGCCCTGTGACCACCTTGTGATCCCAATGTGCTCTGTGTGTCTGGGCTGTGCCTGGCAGCTTCATGAATAAAGTCACCTGTGGCAGCTGGGGAGGCCGAGAAATTTGTCTTGCCCAAGTGTGGCATTGTCCAGGCCGTGCTAGTGGGCCCAACCTCGGTCCTGCAGGAGCCTGATGCTGTCACCTGGGTAGTGAGCTGCAGAGCTGGGCCTGTCCTAACTGTGGCCTGCAGTCCTGTCACCCTTCTTGGGCTGCAGCTCCTTGGCCCCACGTGGCCCCTTCATCCGTACCACAGCTAGGGTGAATGCTGCCTGGAGTCATCGGTGGTTCCAGGCCTTGCTGACTGCAGTCGGGCCTGGGGCAGGCTGGCAGGGTCACTTTAAGGAATGGAGCCTGCCTGGGAAAGCGCCACCCCCTGGCGTTCCTCACTCCATCAACACACATAGGAGGACCCCCTTGCAGGCCCTTCTGATCTTACCTTGCTGTTACACAGCAAGCATCTCTGGGGAGCTGGGAGCACCAAGAAAGACCTCACCCATGTTTTTCAGTCAAGATTTCTTGCCAGGCCAGGAGGTGAGGCAGAGGGATCACAAGATTAAGCTCACCATGAAGAACTAACTTAGTGACACCCTATCTGAAACACCAAAACCAAGGGCCGGGGATACGGCTTGGTGGCAGAAGCGCCTACCTGGCAAGTGCAAGTTCCTGAGTTCAATTCCTGGTACCAAAAAATAAAACAGAACTAGCCCTGGTCCCAGGTGAGCACCGTGGTGAGGACAGTGGGCACCAAGGAGAGGGAACCTCAAAGCATTGGTGGGGAAGAGTGCTGAGAGCCAGAGGGTCCCAGAGAGCTGCTCCCTGGAGCTCAGCCAGGGTGGTGCAGCAGGGGCCCAGGGCTTCTAGCCTGGTATGGGGGGGTCACGGGCCACTCTTCCAGGCCCTTGGTGCCCAGCTCTGCACCCCTGGCAGAGGACGTGGTGGTCTCTAGAGGGCAGGATGCCAGTTGCCTTGGCCCTGCTCAGTCCTTCAGCTCAGCCTGAGGCACTGAGCACTGGGGTGGGCACAGTGGCTGAGGCCTGCAACCATTGCTTGCTGAGGTCACCTTTTGGGATTCCCAGAGTCCAAGTGCCAAGCTCCTGCTCACATAGACCATGACTGCGTCAGAGAGCTCTCAGGTGCCTGAGCTGGGGCTGCATGAGACCCACCTAGGAAAGGCCTCTCACCGCCTCACAGATAGCCACTCTGCATGCGGTACCCCATGATCTGGTCACTGAGAAACCCCACCTCTGAACACAGGAGCTTTTAGGTCCACACCGTGACTTGACGCACATGGGCCAGAGTCAGCAGGATGCAAGGTGGAGGTGAAGGCCCTCGGTACAGTGTTGTACAGAGAGAATGCATCACTGCAACCGTGTGCATAACACAGTAAGGGAATTGCAGCAGTGAGGGCTCCAAGTGCAGGTGCGTGCGAGGGTCCTCTGCACACCACGCCTGCATGGGGTCTGTCCCTCAGGCCCTGGTGTGTGTGACCGTCCCCTGCATACCCTGCCTGTGCAGAGTCTGTCCCTCGGGCCTGGGTGTGTGCGACCGTCCCCGCACACCTCACCCGCGCAGGGTCTGAAGCAGGATTGGTGTAACATGAAAGCCAGTGTAATGGACCACAGCATCAGAGCAAGGGTGAGAGGTCATGTGGTTATCCTGACGCACAGAAAGGGCATTTGAAAGTTCAGCATCTCGTGACACAAACCAGGACTAGGAGGAGATTATCTCAGCATAGTAAAGGCCATTCAGGAAAAGCCCACAATTAACACTGATAATGGTGAAAAAGGTTTTCCTTTAAGATTGTTTTTGTCTTTTTGAGACAGGGTCTCACTTAGGCAGTTCACTATGTGGCCTTGAGCTCACTTTGTAGCTCAGACTGGTCTTAAACTCACAAAGATCCTCCTGCCTCAGCCTCCAGAGTGCTGAGATTACAGGTGTGCACCACCACAGCTGGCTATTAAGATTGGGAAAAAGATGTCCACTCACTATTTTCCCTGGACTGAAGCTGGGGCCTTCAGACAGACCTACATCCACAGCCCTTTCTTAAAATTTTGAGGTGACAGGCTGGGTTACTAAACTGCCCAAGTTGTGTTTGAACTTGCAATCTTTCTGTCTTAGCCTCCCAGAGTGCTGGATTACAGGTGTGCACAGGGTTACACGTTTACAGAGGAGTGGAATACAGCGTCTTGCTCTGTAATTCAGGCTGGCTGGTCTTGAATTCACTATGTGACCCAGGTTGGCCTTGAATTTGTGGCAGTCCTGCCTCAGCCTTACAAGTGTGCACTACTATGCCTGGCTTGCCTGGTAATTTTTTTTTCCAATCATTTTATTGGTAAATTTTAGGTATATAAAACGATCACATTCATCATAGAGAATTTGTACCTGCACCTCTACATGATATAACTTCTTTCTGTTCTCCCACTCCCCTATCCTCCCACCAACCCCTCCTCCCCTCCCCATTTGTAAAAGCTTTGTTCCATTTTTTCCTGCCTTTCTCATATCTTAAACTCCCCTTTTGCCTACTAACTCTCAGCCACTTTTATTCAGCACAGTACCGTGCTGGGAGCTGTAGCCAAAGTGATTAAGCAAGATAAAGAAAAAAGCGTTTAATCAGACAGGAAGAAGTGAACTCACCCCACATGTGATATAATCCTGCATGAAAAAGACCCTAAAGACACCACTTAAAAGCTGTTAGAACTAATAGTCACAAAATTGCAATCGGCCAGCAGTCCTGTTGCGGAGTACAAACCCACAAGGTAAAAGCCGAGACTCAGATACGTATGTGCATGCTAGCGTTCACACCAGCTCATTCATGACGGAACAGCGGCCAGCAGGTGGAAATGTGACTGTGTGCGCATGCAGGACCTAGTATTCTGCCAGGAAAAGGAGGAGCTCCTGATGTTCTACAATGTGGATAAATCTTGAAAACATTGTTTTGTGAAATAAGGATAAATGCTATAGGATTCCACTTAGAGTATCTAGAACAGGCAAATACACAGAAACCAAAAGTAGAAGCCAGATATAAGCATTCTGGGAAGCTGAGGCGGTAGAACAATAAATTTGAGCTCAGCCTGTGCAACTCAGAGACTTAGACTGTCTCAAAAAGAATTTTTTTAAAAAAGGGGCTGGGGATGTAGTTCAGTAGGAGAGCACTTGTCTAGCATGGGTTCAGTCCCCACCAATGCAAAAACATAAAAAGTCAACGCACTAGGAAATGATCTTGACACTTTACACACTACAAAGTGAAAACATGCTTAATTGGCAGAGAAACTAAAATCACGACATGGTGCCATTATACCTTCAGCAAAATGTCTGAAACACGGAGACAAGACTTGCGGGGATGTGGAACAAGGGAACTCACACACGGCAGCAATGTGTAAATCAAGGCAGCCACACCAGGAAGCAGGCAGCATCCGCCAAAGTTGAAAGTTAATGCATTAAGACCAGCAGCAATTCCACTCATTGCACCTCACAGCAGAAATAGCTGAAAACTCGAAGCAGCACTTTCCCAAGTGCCCTCGTGGTGGAAGCAGCCTCAGTGTCCACTGACAGTGGGATGGGAGAAGTCACCAAGGTACAGCAGGTGCCAGGAGGGCAGAAGGGGCGTAGAGACTTGCCGGCTCACGATAAAAAAAAACAGACCAAGTTGGGTGCCTGCCTATGGCCCCAGCTACTTGGGAGCAGGAGGATCATAAATTCAAGGTCAGCGTAGGCAAGACAGTAAATCTTGTCTCAAAGCTGGAAAAGGTAATAACGGGTCTCAGTGGTAGAGCGCTTGCACTAGACTGTCAGCCCCAGCACTCATACACACCCACACCCAGACCAATCTCAAGTTGCTAATTTTGTATTTGATTGTGTTTTTAATTTTTATCTCCTTTCATTCTCCCTCCCTCTTCTTTTTTTGAAAGGGTCTCACCAGTAACCTTGAGCTAAAATCCTCCTGTCTCAGCCTACTGAGTGCTGAGATTATAGGCCTCTTCCGCCACACCCCCCACCTACATTCCATTCAATTTCAGTTCCCTACCTGTAGCTTTAAAGCAACAATATCTCTGGCTGGGATAAATTGTTCTTCCTTTTGTGTCCCAGGCTACCGTTATGGTACATTATGGGATGGTAGCTAGTAAGCTACTTAAAAAATGACAGTGAACGAGCTAAAACTGCCTTAACACCTCAGTGAACGTCATACTGCTGAGCGGAAACAGACAGGACTGAGTGCACACAGCAGTTCTGCAGCAGGGCAGCTGTCTCCGGCCACCTTCCCTGAATGCACTGCGCTCCTCTGGCATGCAATGTGCTGAGTGAAAGTGCATGTGAAAGTCTGGTTAAAAGAAAAATCCCACAGTGGAGAACCCTTGCCTCACAAGCATTAGCCATGGGTTCTGTCCACAGAACTGCAAAAAACAAACAGAACAAAATCCCTAAACAAACAATTATAGACATACAATTCCATCACAAACCTGGGTCTGAGAAGCCATAGGGCACAGAAACCTTGGCTATGGTCTGGATGTACCCTTTTCTGTTCTGTGTCTCTGTTACAGGGCCATCAGCAGCTTTACCCCTCCTATCTCAGCAGGAACAGCTGCAAACACCACGAAGGACCCTTCCAAATGGCCTCATGCTGGAAGTCAGGGCCTTCACTCCTTTTTTACTTTTTATTTTGAGACAGGGTCCCACTAAAACATTAAGTTGCCCAGACTGGCCTTGAACTCACAAACCTCCTCAGCCTCCCAGCATGCTGGAATTACAGGTGTGCACTGCTACACCAGGCTTTATTTCATTTTTAGAGTGCACATGTGCCTGGGAAGATCCTATTCTGATATGCTGTGCAACATTATAACAGCAAAAAAGTGAAGGGACTCCAAATATCCAAGATGAATGGATAGGTAAGTTTGATGCCCGCATATGATGGAACACTATGTAATAGTCAAAAGGAACAGGTAGGGCTCAGAGGCAAGGATCTGGTAACCCCCAAGAGTGGATGTTATAAACCAAATCAACCTCGCAGAGGTTCACGCAGCGCCCAGCTGAAGGTACGCCAGCACACACAGAAGGGAAGGAATTAACCACTCTCCCCACTCACTGCAGACTAGGCACTACTGTACCCTCTGGCAGTCCCAGGAGCAAGCTCCTCACATCAAATGTTTTGCAGAGAACAGAAAACAAGCTCAGAGAGGAGTGGCCTACCCTGGGTTCCTCAGAATCTGCTAAGGGAGCCCAGCACCAGGGACCTGCTGGCCCCGCCCTGCCGGGTGGCCTGGGGACTCAGTCCTGGGCCCCGTTCCCGGGGCTGCGCCGGGCAGGAGGCCCTGTAACTGCAGCCGCTGTCCCCACCCCTGCCCGCAGCCTGAGGAAGCCCCAGCTTGCCCAGGCCAGGCAGTGGCGACAATGCCTTCCATTCAGCCCTGTCCCTGCGCCGGGCCTGCCTGCCGAGGAGGGGGGCTGCTGTCTCCTGTGGGCCTCCCAACAGGGACCATCGCAGCCTCTCCTCGCCCTGTGCCTCCTGGCTCGCCTGGCCGTTCCTTCTGGCGGCATGGAGTGGTGAGTCCTGGGGCTCTGCGGGGGAAGGGGTCTTAGGGCAGCTGTGTGGCCGCAGGCAAATCCCACTCGTCTCTGTGCCTGGGGGCCTTCCTCAGGGCTGGGTTGGCAGGAGGATGTCCAGATGTCCAGGGCCTTCCAGGGCTTCCTGTGCACTGGCCCTGGGGCCTGTCCGAGGCTCAGCAGCAGCCCCCTGAGCCCTCAGGGACTCACTTGATCGGGTCCCTCCCTGGCCTTCCCTGACCACGGGCCACTGGCACCAAGTTGGGTGGACCTTGGCACCCTTAACACACACAGTGACAGTTGTGAGCAGGGAGGGGGAGGCGCAGCCCTGGAGACAGGAGAGGCCCACGCCGAGGCCGTGCAACACAGCTAGGAACAGAAAGGAGGACTGGTGATCGCGGTGCCATAGGTGGCAAGGAGGGGGGCCCTGCATCTGTGCGGTGACAGTGAAACTGCTCATGCTCATGGTCCCTGGGGGAGGAGGCGTCACAGAACCTGAGCAGGTTCTGCTGAGGAATCTGGGCCTGGGATTCCCCTGAGGCAGGAGGAAGATGCCTGCTGGAGGTTTTGCAGCTGGGATGCCAGGCTCCCAGCTGTGTTCTGGAAAGTTCCTCTCAGCTGCTGGGTGATGAGTGGAGGGTGGGGCAAGCCACAGGAGCAGTAGCTGTCCCTGAGAAGGGCAAGCTAGGTATGGTGACACACGCTTGTCACTGAAGCTACTTGGGAGGCTGAAGCAGGAGGATCACAAGCTTGAAAACAGCCTGGGCAACTTAGTGATTTAAGGAGACCCTCTCTCAAAACAAAAATCTAAAAAAGCCTAGGAGTGTAGCTCAGTGGAAAGGCCTAGGGTTCAATCCCCAGTACAAAATTCAGAAAGGGATGTGCCAGGTTGATTTGTAAACCTCAGATTCCTCCTGTGTGAAATGTCCGATAACAGAGGTGCCAGGGTATGGGAAAGGGGACCGGGCTCAGCCCAGTGCCACGACGTGGCTCAAAGGCTGGGCTGGGCAGCCATGTCCCTCCCTCTCCAGGGCCCACAGCTCCACCCGTGTTTCCTGGGTGCTGCTTCTGCTGCTGCCACTGGGCCCAGTTTGGCACGCAGCTGCCCAGCGCTGCCCACAGCCTTGCATCTGTGACAATGCCAGGCGGCATGTTTTCTGCCGGCACCAGAACCTCAGTGAGGTGCCCAGCACCATCCCAGAGGTCAGTGGGGAAGGAACATGGGTATGGGGTGGCAGCATAGTGGTGGGGAAACTGCAGGAGGACTCTGGGCTGGGCAGTGGATATGCCACTGCCTGGCAGGGCAAACTAGCAGGTTACTTCCCTCTGGGCTCAGTCTTCACATCTGTAAAATGGGCAGCATAAAAATCACAGGGCTAGGCATGGCAGTGCACTTGGGAGGCTGAGGCAGGAGGATCATCATTAGTTTGAGACTTTGCCTCAAAAAAAAAAAATCCTAGTCCAGCATGGTGGTGTATGCCTATAATCCCAGCACTTGGGAGGCTGAGACAGGAGAATTGCTGAAAGTCGAGGCCAGCCTGGGCTATATAGTTAGTTCAGGGGCAGCCTGAACTACACAGTAAAACCCTGTCTCAAAAAAAAAAAAAAAAGAAAAGAAAAAGAAAAAACCCTATTGTGTGAATGGAATACATAGGTGACCTACAAATAAATACTAGTTTTAGTTTGTAATCCCAGCACTCGGGCTAAGGCAGGAAGATCACTGGGAGTTCGAAACCAGTCTGGTCTACATAGTAAGTTCAAGGCCAGCCTGAACTGCATAGCGAGACCCTGTCTCAAAAAACAAACAAAAACCCCCCAAATACTAGTTTTAGTACAGACCCTTTTGCAGAGAACTGAGGTGTAGCAGGTTAGGATGCTGTCTTTGCCTTATGGAGTTAGGAGGTAGAGGCAGAGAGAAAGGAGGCAGTGAAAAGACACTGTGGTATGTGCCACGGCGGGAGGGGGATGCTCAAAGGCCTGTGAATGGGAAGCTTCAGGGAGGACTCATTGGGGAAGGGGGGATCGTTGCAGGCAAGGCCTGAGCCAAGTCTGCCTCACCTTCCCCTCGCCCAGCTCACCCAGAGGCTGGACCTACAGGGCAACGCGCTGAGAGTGATCCCCCCGGCCGCCTTCCGGGACCTGCCGCACCTCACACACCTGGACCTGCGGCACTGCCAGGTGGAGCAGGTGGCCGAGGGCGCCTTCCGCGGCCTGGGCCGACTGCTGCTCCTCAACCTGGCGTCCAACCGCCTGCGCGCGCTGCCCCAGGAGGCCCTGGACGGGCTGGGCTCGCTGCGGCGCCTGGAGCTGGAGCGGAACGCGTTGGAGGAGCTGCGGCCGGGCGCCTTCGGGGCGCTGGGCGCGCTGGCCACGCTGAACCTGGCGCACAACGCGCTGGTCTACCTGCCGAGCATGGCCTTCCAGGGGCTGCTGCGCGCGCGCTGGCTGCAGTTGGCGCACAACGCGCTCAGCGTGCTGGCCCCCGAAGCCCTGGCCGGCCTGCCTGCGCTGCGCCGCCTCAGCCTGCAGCACAACGAGCTCCAGGCGCTGCCCGGGGCCGCGCTGTCCCAGGCCCGCGGCCTGGCCCGCCTGGAGCTGGGCCACAACCCTCTCACCTACGTGGGTGAGGAGGACGGGCTGGCGCTGCCGGGCCTGCGCGAGCTGGCACTGGACCACGGGGCGCTGCAGGCCCTGGGACCCCGGGCCTTCGCCCGCTGCCCGCGCCTGCACACGCTCGACCTCCGCGGAAACCAGCTGGACTCGCTGCCCCCGCTACAGGGCCCGGGCCAGCTGCGCCGCCTGCGGCTGCAGGGCAACCCGTTGTGGTGCGGCTGCCAGGCGCGGCCCCTGCTCGAGTGGCTGGCGCGGGCGCGCGTGCGCTCGGACGGCGCGTGCCGAGGCCCGCGGAGGCTGCGCGGAGAGGCGCTGGACGCTCTGCGACCCTCGGACCTGCGCTGCCCCGGGGACCCGGCGGAGGACGAGCCCGAGGAGCGGGCGGCCGGGCCCCGCGCGCACGCCCGCGACCCCGCCGAGTCCGAGGCTGCGGCCACGCCCTGCCCGCGCGCCTGCGTGTGCGTCCCCAGCTCCCGGCACAGCGGCTGCGAGGGCCGCGGGCTGCAGGCACTGCCCCGCGGCTTCCCCAACGACACCCAGCTGCTGGACCTGCGGCGCAACCACTTCCCCTCGGTGCCCCGGGCGGCCTTCCCCGGACTGGGCCACCTGGTGTCGCTGCACCTGCAGCACTGTGGCATCTTGGAGCTGGAGGCGGGCGCCCTGGCGGGGCTGGGCAGCCTCATCTACCTCTACCTCTCCGACAACCAGCTCTCTGGCCTCAGCGCTGCCGCCCTCGAAGGGGCCCCGCGCCTGGGCTACCTGTACCTGGAGCGCAACCGCTTCCAGCAGGTGCCGGGCGGCGCCCTGCGCGCCCTGCCCAGCCTCGTGTCCCTGCACCTGCAGGACAATGCCGTGGAGCGCCTGGGCCCTGGGGACCTGGCGGGCGTGCGGGCCTTGCGCTGGCTGCACCTGAGCGGAAACCGCATCACTCAGCTGTCCCCTGGGGCGCTAGGGGCAGCTCGCGAGCTGGAGAAGCTGTACCTGGACAGGAACCAGCTGCGAGAGGTGCCCACAGAGGCGCTGGAGGGGCTGCCCGCCCTGCTGGAGCTGCAGCTCTCAGGGAACCCACTCCGGGCCCTGCCAGATGCGGCCTTCCAGCCCACGGGGCGGTCACTGCAACACCTCTTCTTGAACAGCAGTGGCCTGGAGCAGGTGGGCACCTGGTGTGTGGCAGGGGACACGGCACAAAGCCATCCACGAACAACATGCATTCACTCAGCAAGCCTGTTTCACCACGGGTGCCAGGTTTTGGGCTGGACATGGGAACCCTGGGATAAACACATTGGCCCCTGCCCTCAGGGAGCCCAGGTGTGGGTGCAGGCCAGGTGGATGCAGTGCCACACAGCTGGAGGCGTGCCCCAGGGCACATGTGGCAAATGAGGGAGGAATTGGGTCCAGGTGTTACCCACCCTTGGGTACTGGGAGAGGCCCATTAAGGGGTGGGGCTTAGGCAGATGGGAAGGCACTGTGAACTGGGCATCTGGGTGAGGTGGACACGAGGTCCACCTGGGTTTGAAGCACAATTCCCTTGGTGTCTGGGCCACCTCAGGCTCTCCAGCTTCTCCACGGACTGAGCGTGGCCCAGGCCTGGCAGAAGCTCACACCAGGGCCTGGCACCTCTTTACAGATTTCCCCAGGGGCCTTCTCTGGCTTGGGGCCGGGGCTCCAAAGCCTGCACTTGCAGAAGAACCAACTTCGGGCCCTGCCCGCCCTACCCAGCCTCAGCGGGCTCGAGCTCATCGACCTCAGCGCCAACCCCTTCCACTGCGACTGCCAGCTGCTGCCGCTGCACAGGTAGCACACTCACCTCCCAGCCAAGCCTGCGGGGCAGGGTCTGCTCTCTTTCTGTCTATGGTGCTCAGGACTGAATGTAGGGCCTTGTGCTCGATGAGTGCTCTTCCACGGTGCCTCACCCCCAGCCATTTCAGGTTTGAGACGGAGTCTTGCTGAATTGTCCAGGCCGGCCTTAAAGTTGCAGTCTTCCCGCCTCAGCCTTCATAGCGGCTCGGGTTACAGGCATGTGCCACCGCGCCCCGCTCCTGTTACTATTCATACTCCCTTTTCATAAAGGACCCGAGGCTTGAAGTGACAACTAGTGAACCACAGAGCAGGGCTCTGCGCAGTCACTCCCCTCAGGGTCAGGCCGGGCGCTCCCCAGGCTCTTTCCTCCACAGGTGGCTCACTGGGCTGAACCTGCGAGTGGGGGCCACCTGTGCCACGCCCCCTGGGGCCCGGGGCCAGCGGGTGAAGGCGGTAGCTGCCATCTTTGAAGCCTGCCCAGGCTGGGCTGCCAGGAAGGCCAGGAGGACACCAGCATCCAGGCCAGGGACCCGCAGGACCTCAGTCAAGGGAAGGCCGTGAGGAGCTGCAAGGTGGGCCCGGGGGTGGGGAGGGGCTTGGGTTCCGCAGTCCTGGGAGCAGGGCTCCAGCTTCTCCGACTCGTGGGCCTCGGAGCTCAGCAATGGCCCATGCCCTGCTGTCTCAACAAAGTCCCCTCCTCACTGCCAAAGGAAACAATTATGTGCTGTTTTGTTCTGTGGGACAGACGGCGGCCTTTCCTCTAAGCCACAGAACCCTGGTCGGAAGGACACAGAGTCCAGTGTGTCCTTGAAGTCCACGTGTTTCTGCTGGACTGGTGCTGACTCAGCCATTCCCACCCTGACCTCAGGGCATTGCTGGGGTCAGGAAGGTGAGGGTCAGTGGCTGCTGGCTCTGCTGCCACCCCCCCAATCAGCAGGGGCCACACCCACTTGTTCCCTGACTCAGCTTGAATTCACAGTTGTAAAATGGTGCAGCACTTCCCAAGAAGGGGAGGCTGGGCCTTGCGGGCAAACAGTGATGGCAGGCAGGGGATCTGCCTCCCTCTGGATGGAGATTGGGGTGCCTGGGGCCATTGGTGGTGTTTGGATGACTTCCCTGGGCTGCCACAACCAAGTACCACAAACCGGGTGACCCAGAGAGGCAGAAAACTGTGCCATTTGGGAGGTCCGAAGTCAGAAATCATGGTGTTAGGGGCCTGTCTTGAAACCTGAGAGGAAGGGTGCTTTCCCCATGAATCATCCTTCCAGCCACTTGGTGGCCTGAGATGTCTCCTGGCTTTTAGTGGCCAAATCCCCACCTTCACGTGGTCTTCACGTGAGCTGCCTCTGTATCTGTCAGCGGAGCTTCCCTGTCATTTGTTACCCCCTGCAGTGCCGGGGATTGAACCCAAGGCGTACTATATAGTAGGCAGTTACTCTACCACTGAGCTACATCCCCAACCCATTTATTGACTGACCAGGACAGGGTCTCGTGTAGTTCAGGCTGGCCTCAAACTCATGGTGATGCTCCTGCCTCAGCTTTCCCAATGCTAGGGCCATGGTTCATTCCTAACCCTTTTACAAATTGTGAGACAGTCTTGCTAAATTGCCCAGGCTGGCCTCAAACTTGCAGTCTTCCTGCTTTGTTGGGATTACTGACATACCTGGTACAAATTTCCCGTTTTTATAAGGGTACTGACCAGAACCAACCTGAGCTCATTTTAATCACATTACTGCTATAAGGAGCTTACTGTCAAGTAAGATTAGACTTCGAGGTACTGGGAGCGAGGACTCCAACACACCGAGAGGAAATACAGTCCGGCCATAGCAGTGTACTGGAAGGCTGGGCGAGAGGAAGGACTCCTCAAAGCAGCCAAGTTGGGGGGAACAAGTTCTGCCACAGAAGCACCCGCAGGTGACTTTAGTGCCAGTGGCAATGTGGCCTCTGCCGCCAACACTCCTGCGCCGCTAGCTGGTAGACAGCAGCCCCAGGAGAGAGGTGTGGAGGCTTGGCCAGGCCAGCCCACCCCAACTCAGCACACGGCTAGAAGAGTGTGGGCCTTTCAGAACATTTCATTTCTGATGTGAAGTAAATATCCCACCTCACGCCAGCCCTACAGTTCTGGGTCGCGATCTTTACTCTCTTGAGTGAGCACCATGTTGCTAAGTTGCCTAGATTGGGGTCTCCTGTCTCAGCTTCCTAGTGCTGAGATTATGAGCATGCGCCATTGCACAGCTTGGTTCTGGGCTACTTTCGTGAAAGTAGTGGCTTCTTCTGGGGAATGCATCGGCCCTACACCCTGGCAGTGCCGGGCTGAGGGCGCCAGGCCACACCTGCCTCACGCTCCTCTGCCACCCTGGCATAGTTTGGTGTCTGTCTAAGTGGGAGGCGCCCTGTGCCCTGGACAGGACGGATATCCGAGTGCTGGTGGTGACATGATGAACCGGCCAGGGTCTGCTCCCTGCTGTCATTTAGCACTGAGCGGAAGCCACCACCCTTCTTCCTTTCCTGCACCTGTGGAGCCATCACAGCTCCCAGCTGTGGTCATGGCCATGGCAGAGCAGCTGAATAAATGCAGAACTGCACCCCCAGCCCCAACAGGGGGTCCCGGCTGTTCATCGGAAAACGGGTGAGGAAAGTGACGACTTGGTCTAACCTGTGTTGGCAGCTACTGTGACCCTCAGGCAGGGGAAGCAGTGAGCAGGGCACAGAGAGACTCTGAGAGCAGATCTCCACGTGACAGGTCCGGGTGCCCCGCAGGCATCAGCCAGCCCCATTATGTGCACCGTTCCCCGTTTCACCAGCACTCAGCAAAGCTCACCTCCTGTCAGGCCTGAGCCAGGGACTCGGGACAGGCAGGACCCAGGCTCCACCTTTGGGAACCGTGTCATCAGGGAGGGGAGTGGCACATGACAGCACACTGACCCAAGGTGACATGGTGCCACTGCTTATCCGTAACAGACTTCGAGGTGGCTCTAGGGCACACAGGAAGGGGCAGACACTGCCCCAAAGGAACCCGAGAAGCTGCCCTCCTGTTGTGGGACCTGATGTTCACAGCACCCCTAGGGTAGGCTCTTCCTTCTGGGAAGGCAAAGTGGCCAGGAACCAGTTTCCTGGAGTGCTTCAGGCAAGAAGGCCCAGACCCGCTACGTGAGACGAAACGTTCTCTCCCACTGGGCGCCTGAGCCAGCTATAGGGCCGGGGCACACTCGGGCATGCTCCCATCACTGCCCACACACGGGAGTGGTGCTTGGCTTCTGCACCACGGCTGCTCCTGCCCAGGGTCCTCGCTCACAAGCCTGTGCACTTTTTCAGATCAGGCTATGCTGCTGGCCACTTCCAGCCACCCAGTGCCTTGCAGCAGGCTCTCTCGGCAGCTGCCCATGAACACCAGGCCTATGATGACCGCACACCGTGTCCCTTCTCAGCGAATGCCCAGCCCGAGCACCAGCCACTGGCGCAAGGGCTCGAGGGGCCACTGAGGCGGCTGGGCACAGCGGCAGCCTTCATTGGACAGAGGGAGCCGCTGGGCTCCATGTGGTGGGAAGGGCTGGGCTAAGGGCCTCAGGGAGCTCTGGAGAGCAGCCTGGGGTTCGGGGAGACGGAGGGGCAAAGCAAGGGCGGACACGAGCTGAGCTCCCAGGATGCTGTTTAGAGGAGTGGGGGAGGGGCCAAGAGCAGCAAAATCCAGCCAGAGGCGTGTCACCTCCCAGGGGGCGTGGCCCTTCTTCCAAGGCACCTTAGCACAGACTGCCGCAGCCCTCACCAGGGCCACACCTGACCCCAGTCAGCAAAGGGAAGGCAAAGGTCAGGTCCAAGCCAGGACCCCCACCTTGTGATCCACTGTAGCCCTGGTGTCGCAGGGTCCTGGCCTCCACCTGGCACCAGCCGTGTCAAAGTCACAGGCTCTCCGAGCCCACCAGCTCCTCTCAGGAAATGGCAGTGCCCATGCCCAGGGGCGAGGTGGAGGATGCCTTGCAGGTCACTGAACCCCACCATCCTGGTCACTATCTCAGCTGCCCACCATGGTGGGGTCCTCAGGGTGCCAGGATGGCACGAGATCCCCAGGGGTGAGGCGTTCTGCGTGGCTCCCTCCGAGGTGGAAGAGGTTGCTTTGCGTCAGCTCAGCCGTTCAGAGCTTTCTTCCCACCATGCTCGGGTGCTCAGAGGCGGATCACAGGCATTTCCCAGTGCTGTCTGGCAATGAGGGTGTGGGGAGGGTGGGAGGCCACGCTAAGTGCAGAGATACATGCGCAGTGCCACACACCTGTGATCCCAGCACTCCAGGAGGCTGAGGCAGGAGTAGTAAGTCTGAGCCCAGGTGGGGCAAATTAGTGACTTGCTGAGATCCTGTCTGAAAAGGTTAAAAAAAAGGAAAAAAAGGGGCTGGGGTGTACAGTAGTTCACAGGGAAGGCTATGGGTTCAATTGCCAGCACTTGGAAAAAAGTGGGTGGCAAGTGTGCTTGCTTGGAAAATGTGGGGTGCAGAGGCTGTCACACAGACCAGCGTGGGGGCCTCGGGTGGCCTGGGTCACGGAGGCCTTGCCAGGAGGGCAGGCGGAAAGGGAGGTCCACGGAGTCCTGGCTGGTCCCTCCGAGAAATGCAGGCCCCGCGCACCAGGCAGGGTTACTTTACATGAAAGGCTCAGCTGCAGTGAGGGGCAGACGGGGGCTCAGTCGTCTGCCTCCTGTTTGATGCCATCCACGGGCACGGGCAGCCCCCCGCCAGGAGTCTTGTCAGGCGAGGCCGAGTCCAGGTGCTCCTCCTTTACGCACACGGTGATGACTGCAGGGGACGGTGATGTGAGCGTGCGCTGCTGGAGGGCCTAGCTTCCCGCAGACAGGGCCACCAGGGGGCGGCCCGCGCCGGGGACACCCCGCTGCCCACTCACCTCCCAAGGCAGCAGAAGAGGAAGCCGGGGGCCTGGGCACACCTAGCCAGCCAGCAGGTCACACAGAGATGCTGGCACCACGCCTGCCCCCACCCCAGCATGCAGCGTACACAGGAGGAAGAGGTGTAGTGGGGCTGCCAACTGTGGCACACAGCCCCAGGTTAAGGACAACTCGGCTCTCCCTTTGTGCCCAGGTCGGGAAGGAGAGGTGGCTCCATGCACAGCGCAGGCCGGCCCTGCCTCGACCCCCTGGGGCTCTTACTCTCGTCAGGCCCGGGCTCCAACTCGACTTTCCCTGCGGCCTGCGGCTCATGCTCCATCAGGGGCTTCTTGGAGCCCTGTCTGAGGGCCCGGGGCTTGGCTGGTAGGATCCTTTTCCCTTGGAATAAAGATGGAATCAAAGCCAGCATTAGGGTCCATTCTGTGCGAGGCCTGCTGAGCAGGTGGCAGGGCAGGGCAGCAAGTTTGGGACAGACATGTGCCCCGAGGTCAGGGCGTCCCTCCAGCAGGGCTCTCGACACCCTGCCTCCTGCACCCAACATGTGCAGCCCAGCGTCTCCCCCACCTGCCCCTGCTCGGCCATGACCCTGTTCTGGCTCTGGCCTGTGCCAGGGCGTCCTCTCTGTGCACGGTGCCCTACTCTAGCTCTGGGTTCAGCTCTGCCAACCCCCCCCTCTCGGTGCTAAGGTGCTGCCACCTTCAGGAGGCAGCGGCCCAGGAAGCCCGCAGCTCTTCCTGGCCTCTCCCTCCGAGCCCAGCAGCTGCAGGAGCCCAGGGTCGTGCTGCCTTGCAGTCATGTGGGGGCCCTTGTGCGCCTCTCCTCATCACGTGACCATCTCCGAGGACTGAACTCCTATCTATGCTCCTGGTGCCCAGAGGGCCATGGGTCGAGGAGGGCGGAGGCTGGATGACTCCGGCTCGGGGCTGCCCCCACACCTGGGCCCAGGCGGTCCCCCTTGGAGAGAGCCACACAAAGGCAGTGGGTCCTGGGCACCAGTACCCAGCTGTGCTGGGGCCCAACTTACTTTTTTTCCCGAATTGTTTCTTTCTCTTCTTTGTGGCCTCTTTGGCCTTCAGAGGCGTGGCTGGTTCTGTGGGTGCAAGACAAGGGGAGCAGAGATGAGGAAGACGCCAGGAGGGAAGGCACAGCAGGTGAACAGAGTGGGGCGGTGGCGGGGGGCGGCCGTGGGCCTGGTGCTGGGCCTGCTGTTGGTGGGCAGGAGCGGGCAGATGTGGGCAGGACACAGCAGGAGCGCTGTGGCCGGGGGGGGGGGGAGGAGAGGCCCGCGCAGGGCAGGGGCACTGTGGAGGTCAGCGCGAGGCTTCTGACTTCCCGCCAAGAGCTGAGCCAGGCACAAGAGGGACGCAGGTGGCAGGGGCAACGGGGACGAGACGAGTTCCTCGGGCCCAACCTGTGGCCACCGGCGGCTGCAGCTGGTAGCCAGTGAGCTCGCACCAGCCCACGGGGTAGATGTCCGGGGCCTCGCAGTCCACCCACTGGTCGTACTCGCTGTCCCAGCCATCGAAGTGGATGCTGAGCAGCCGGTGCACCACCCGCTTCACTGTGGCCACGCAGATGAGCCGGGGCTCCATCAGGTCCACAGCCTCCAGCTTCATGCCCACCTTGAAGCCATGGTTGGGGCAGTCCTGGTGGGGCGGGGCAGGGGCTGGCATGGAGGGTGGCAACACGGTGGCCACGTGTGCCGGCGCAGTGCGGGGCTCTCGGGAGAAGGGGCTACACGGGCCCCAGCTCCGTCCAGCTCTCACCATGTTGAAGAGTCTCGAGGGAGCCGCTCTGGACTTGGTCTCCTCCAAGTAGGCCTCCCAGTTGAAGGTCCGAGGCTCATAACCTTCGGCGACGGGGAGCCAACACAGAGGGGAGGAGCGGGTGCAGGAAGTAGGTGGGGGAAGTGGCACTCTGCCCAAGGGCACTGCACCTGGTCAGGACCCAGCCCGGGGTCTCCAGGGCAGCTACCTCCCTTCTCCCTAGGACGGCACCTGCTCCAGGACTAGTCCTGCTGCACAGGCTGCTACTGCTCAGAGCTGCAAGCAGAGCTCTGCTCACCAACCACCCAGCACCTACATGTGAGGCCCAGCAGTGGCCGTCAGTGGCTGTCACCTCTCCCACACCTTGAGAACTCCATGGTCCAGGGTTCCATGTGACCAGCATCTGGACCTGTGACCTCAGGCTGCAAGGCCAGTGCGCCAGGCTCACCTTTCGGGGGCGTGAGCTCGATGTCATTCTTCTGGCAGAAGGTGGCTGGGAAGATGGCGTGGGAGGAGGCATGGTAGCAGAACCAGTCAGAGCCGTCGGTGGAGGACCCCCCGTCCACACAGATCATCAGGTAGCCATCCAGGAGGACCTAGAGGAGTGTGGGCCACAGATGGGTGCCACAGCACAGGCTGTGGCCTGCCCACAAGCAGCCGGCATGCCCTGCAGCTGAGCCCTCAGAAAGCCAGCTGGAGACACTACAGCCGTGGGAGTGGGCCCCGGCCTACCTTGCAGATGGTTGCTACGCAGATGTTACCCAGGTTCAGGGGGTCGATGGCCTCCAACTTCATCCCCTCCTCAAACCAACCACCTTCTGTGTAGACAGCGCGCACCTTAAAGGAACGGGCGCTTGGTGAAGGCCAGGCGGGCGCACAGGTCTGGGGTGGGACTGGGTCCCGGGCACAGGGAAGAGCACTGTGCGCCGTAACTCACCTTCTTGAACAGGTAAGGGACAGCATCACAGTAGATCTTCCGGAAGGTGGGGTGATGGGCCATGTCACTCCGCCTCTCTTCACAAGCAGAGGACATGAGGAAGAGAGGTGTAGGTGGGGCCTCCTTGGGGCCTCCCCAAAAGGTGGCTCCTCCAGCAGGCTGGTGGCCCGACCCAGGCCCACTGAGATCCCCCCGGGGGACTGCTCAGCCTCAGACCCAAGCCCCCCCGCAGGACCAAGTCTTGATTCTACCACTTAGCAGCTAGACTGAATGACCGTGGTCAGAGGACCCAGGCCCTCTGGACCCCAGTCCTGGTCCCACCTCCCTGCCATTCCTGGGGACCTGGGGCCCAGGGTTACGCTGGCCTGGGTTGGTGCTGACCTGACATCTTGATGCCGTGGCCAACACGCCGCGACCACCCCACTGGGTGGATCAGGGGGCTCCACATGTGACACCAGAAATCATCGTCACTGTCGCCGTCCTCATAGAGGAGCCGCAGGCGGCCCCCAATCACCGTGTCCACCACAGCCATGCGGGTCCTCGACACCTGGGACTTGTCCACGACTTCCAGGCGCATGCCCTGGCGGAAGGGATACTTCATGCTCTCCACCATCTGCAACGGAACACAGTCCACTCGGCCCACAGGTTCCTCCTCCCGCCTTCCTGCTCCATCTGGAGTCGGCGGAGGGCAGGGATGGCATGGCGGGGGTCAAGAAGTGATGGGGAACCTGTGGCCTGCAGATTTGCTCAGGCCCCACGAGGTGCACGGGGCTGCATCACCAAGGGCCAGTGACTCAAGCTGATGGAAACCCCGAACCTGCTTCTGACTGAGGAAACCAAAGTGACCAGAGAGGCCAAGCGATGCGCCCACAGTCACACAGACTTACTGAACTCGGAAGCTGGGCACCAGCATGGGCCCCATCCCTGGCCACCTCCTCACAGACCCCGGCAACTCCTGCCCCTTTGCTGATGGCAGTGCAGGACGTACGTCTGCATGTGCCCAAGCCCGGCTCTCATTCTGAGCACTGCAGCAGCAGCCCGTGCCCTCTGATCCCAGAGGGGACAGGGCCCAAGAGCCAATGAGTGGACCCCCAGAGCCATGGTAGTGGGGCACAAGTGCGCAGCAGATGCCTCCTGTGTTGTGGCTTTGGGTCCCTCCTGCCTGTGTAGGGCCTCTCCTCCTCTAGGGCAGAGCAGGCTGGATATCAGCCCTGGCAGGTGCGGCCAAGACAAACAGAGCAGTGCTATTTCCACACAGGCCAGCAGGGGGAGCTCTCAGAGACCACAGACCGGGCAATGGAACCAGCTGACCCAGGATCCCAACAGACTGCTATCAGTTCTGTCTGTTTCCTGTGCTGGCCTCTGAGCCACTCTGGGCTTGGCCATCATGGCAAAATCCAAAAGCCATTTTCTCTACGAAGTCTGCTTGACATCTGCTCCTGCTTTGTGACTACAAGGCCAGTGCCCTACATTTTCTGCACCCTGCCAGAGCCACAAGGGGACATGGCGCCAGGCCCTGGCTCACAGACCTCAGATGCAGCCTAGGCCTCTACCCAGGTGAGCCACAGCCAGAGCCAGCAGAGGCAGGAGAGTCTCCGCACAGGACTGACCCCTGACTGGTCTCACCGAGTGACTTTTAAAATGAAAGAACTTTTCTCTTCATGGTGCTCAGGATTGAAGCCAGGGCACTGTACAACTGAGCTACATCTCCAGACCCCTGATTTCTTTGTACCAGGAATTGAACTCAGGACCTTGCGCTTGCCAGGCAGGCGCTGCGCCACTGAGCTGTATCCCTGGCTCTAGCCCTTTTTTGAGACAGGTCTCACTAAATTGCTCAGTTTGTTGTGATCCTCCCGCCTGAACCTCCCGAGTAGCTGGGATTACAGGGGTGTGCCATCACCTAAGTAGTTTTTTAAAATTAAAACTAAAACAACAAAAAAAATCAAATGCCACATAAACAATTTTGAGTTATATTCCTAGTTCAGAACAGCGGCTATTTTATCATTATTTGTGTGCATGATTTGCATTGCCTCTGCCTCTGAAAACCCTCTGGAGATTCCTGGATGGCAGGGTCTCATCTACAAGTACTGTTCTTGATAGATTCTACCCAGTGAGCACTCCAGAAGGGTGTTTCTAGCAAAGGTGAGAATCCTGCAGTGCAAAGGTCTGACAGCAGCACCGCTGAGAGAGCCGGGCCGGGCCCGGGGGCCAGGCAGGTGGCCACTGCCCAAGGCGGTGCTGGACTCTGCAGACCTGTGGAGCCACTGAGTGCCACCAAAGTGAAAGGCTCTTAGAAAAAAATACTGCAATCACGGGCTGGGTATAGGCTCAGTGGTGAGGCTTTTGCACGTGTGAGACCAAGGGTTTGGTCCCTCGCACTTGGAAAAAATAATAAAAACCTGGAACCCTGAAGAGCTCCCACTAGACCTTGATGTGGAAATCCACAGGCAGAGTCCGGGAGCCCACCAGCCGCTTCATGAGGTAGCCCTTCCAGTCGGTGAACTTGGCGTGGATAGCTGTGAGACACCAGCAAAATCCTGTCACTCAGAGAATAATTCCTCACTGCCACTTCAGGGCAGGAACCACCTCATCTCACAACTTGACTCCTCCCAGGATTGTCCCACCAAGACCCAGGGCTCCCCCATCAAGGGCCCTAAGGGACAGGGAGCATTCTTGACAACTCACTCCGTGGGGGCACCAGGATCTTGCTGTTGATGGCACACCAGCCGATAGGGTGAACGTCCACGGTGCCCAGGTTGCACCAGAAGTCATGGCTAGCGTCATTTTCAAAGCCTTCGTAGCGGAGCAGCACCCGATACCCTGAAAGGAAGGCCCAGGGCACCATGAGGGAGGATGGGCCAGACAGGGGTCTCTTCAGGGCTCCCCTCGCCTCTAGCATGAGCCAGACTTCTCACCTGCATTCCAGAAACTCCTTCCAGGCAAGTGGAGTCCATGTCGTCCCGAGTAAAACGAACCCATGCCACTTGCCTGGAAGGCCTTAGGGCACAGGCCGTTAACTCCTACACCCTGATCATCTCCAGAACCAACCCAAAAGCTGCCTTTCTCAGCCTGGCCAGCTCCACAGTCCCCTCAAAGGCGAGAGGATCCCAACAGGGAGAGACTCCCGAGGAAGGGGTATTTTTTGATCTACGAAGCCAGTGTCTGCTGATGACACTGCCCACCCCGAGAGGTCACCGCACATGCAGCCCAGGCTGGGCCCGGCCGAGGGCAGCTCACCGGCCGCCTGGATGACAGAGGCGATCCAGTACACACGGCTGGGGAGCACGGCGTCACTGTTGAGCACCTCCACCTTCATCCCCTTCAGGACGTCTTCCCACTGGTCATAGAGCGGGACCTGAGGGGCAACGAGCGCGTTCGAGGGCCTGAGCTGCCTGGCTGCAGGGGGAGCGGTGCCTCAGGCCTGAGACATCGTGTCCTGTCCCCCGCTGGGCACAAAAAGCCAGGCCTGTACCGGCAGGAAGAGATGGCTGTGTCCTCAAAAAGCAGGGCGCAGGAGGTGGGGGGGGTGATGTGGTGGGCAGAGGCCGCCTCACAGACCTGACATCTGCTCCTTACAGGGCCAGTTCCTGCCCAGCCATCCAGGGCACAGCACACCTTGGTGAGCCTCTGCGGGTCTGTGTCCTGGCAGCACTTCCTAGTGCCCCTATGCCCAGTCCTTCTCCGGGCACAAACACTACCATGGCGACCGTCATTCAACCTGGATAGTACCTGTGGCGATGCCCTCACTTCTCGCTGCCAGACACCACACTCAACACTTACAACCAGAGGGGGAGCTGCGATTTGGCCGAAGGCCTGGGCGCAACAAGACTCGTTCAGGGCCCCCAAAGCAGAGTGGGAAGAGCGCCAGAGAGACCATTGCTAGCACCCAAGGACACACCTCTAGGACCTCAGTCAGACCCAGGAGTACACTTTACTCATCTGCTAGGTGGTCCCTAATCCAACGAAGCTGACACACCTGGATCAGTGGTGACAAACAGGGTCTCGCTAGGTTGTTAAACTGCCCAGGCTGGGCTCAAACTTGAGATCCTCCTGCCTCAGCCTCCCAGCTACTGGGATTATAGGTGCACACCACTGCGCCTGGCTGGTAAACACCTGGCCTCAAGTCCATCCCACTACGGCCTCGCCTTCTGGCCCCTCAGCGCTGGGCCACAGAAGCCTCCTGAAGAGGTCAGCGGCAGGAGCCCTCCCACTGCCACCTGGGGCCAGGGCCAGCACGGAGCCCGCCGGCTCTCTGGGAGAGCTTCTGTGGACAAACGAGCACAAGGCGAGGGCTGCAGAGTGGGAAAGGCCCCAAAGTGGGAGTTTGCCGAGGATCTGCAGGACATGGACAAGGTAAGACGGAGGAAGCGAAAGGCCACCCGCCGCTCTCTCCACAGTGTGTGCCCGGCCCACAGGCAGCCACCCTCCTGAAGTGGGCAGGGCGCTCCGGATGCAGCAGCACTGAGGGCCGCCCTTGTCCCTGGCGGGGCGGCCCTGGCTTCCATCCCGCCCTGCCAGGGCACTCACATGTTTGAAGCAGCTGACTGGCGCAGCCTTATAGCTGTGGTCCTTCAGGAACTTCCCCCAGTCAAAACCCAGGACCAGAGCTGTGGAGCAGAAGGAGCACGAGTCCAGGCCGGGGGGCCTACTCCGCAGCCCTCGGGCAGCTGAACCCCGAGGAGCCCGGGGGCGCAGGGTGGGGCCCTTTCCGAGCCCGCAGTCTCCCCGACACTCTGCCCCATCAGCAGCCATTGGGATGGAGAGGCCAAAACTTTCAGGCCGCCAGAGCCTCAGATCCAAAGGAACCCTTAGGGAGCGGCTCCCTCCTGTCCCCAGAAAAGCGAAATTTCGCACCCCTCCTAAACCCCTCAGCACCCCCATCGCTGGCTGCCAACCGCACCTGAGGGAGGGAGGAGGGGCACACACCTAGGGCCCTGCACCCTGCCTCCCAGCAATTTCGGTCAGCTCAGGCCCGCTACCACAGGACTGCACTGGGCCTACAGCTAATGCAGTCAGACGGCGCCCGGTAGATGAGAAAAAGGTCCCTTTCCCCGCCCTCCCAGCCCTCCATGCCTGCTTCCAACCAGACCCGGCCCTCAGCTGCCCGGGGCAGAGGGGTCACCAGGACGGAGCAGAAACAAGAGAGGCTAACCCTGGCTTCCGAATGCCCAGGAGAGGGTCCTGGCAACGGCAGGCCCACGGGCAGGGGCGAGCCCCAGGGAGCCATTTAGCGGGGCATCTTTTCCAGTCCTCTCCCAGGGAAGGCCACCTGCCTAGCCCCCGCCCCAGGCCCCGGCCACCTCACTGTCCTGCCACCTCACCGTCCTGTCCTGTTGGTGTCCCATCTGCCAGCTGCCCCGTCCCCTGGGCGTGCAGGAAGGCTCCAATTTTAGCAGACCAGGCCGCCTTGTGCAGGACCTTCGCCTTCTTGGTGGGCGGCTTTCCCTGGAGGGAGATGAGAGGGTGGGGCCTGCTGTTGGGCTCAGGCTCAGCCCCGAGGCTCTAGTTTCTGGGTGACACTTAGCCCAGGGGCAGGCTGTGGGAGGGGTGGGGCTGGGACATAGCTGCAGGGCGCTGGCAGGGAGGAGCAGGCGGCATCCCTCAGGCTTCTGCTTCCCAGGAGCCTCTCCCTGCTGTCTCCACCCTCCCAGCTTCTGCAGACCCACAGCAGGGAGCGAGCAACAGAGGGTTGACATCTGACTGCGAAGGGCACGTGTGAATGTCCACGCAGCCACCAGGGGCCCAAGAGGATGTCCCTTAAGGGGCAGGTCCTGATATGGTCTGGACCTTGTACCTTAAAACGCTGAAGAGAAAGGCCAAGAATTTGGAGGTCAGTGAACCAGAATGTGGGTTTAAATCCCTGACAGACCTAGTCCCAATTTTTAATTATATAACTTTCAGTAAGTTACTACAATTTAAAACAACTTTTGCGCTTTTAGACTATAGAAAACAATTTTTTTATCTGTTGGAGACAGGGTCTATGTAGCCTACGCTAGCCTAAAACTCTCTGTGATCCTCCTGCCTCAGCCTCTTGAGTGCTGGGATTACAAGTGTGTGCCACCATGGCCCGGCTCTAAAATAAAAACACTTTTAAATTCCTTTTTCTTAGGCCGGGCATGGTGGCGCACACTTGTAATCCCAGCACTTGGGAGGCTGAGGCAAGAGGATTGTTACAAGTTCAAGACCAGCCGGGACTACAAAGTGAGCTCAAGGCCAGCCTGAACTGCATAGTGAGACCCTGTCTCAGAGATAAATAAATAAATAAATAAATAAATAAATAAATAAATCCCTTTTTTTTGGGCGGTAGTGGTACTGGAGATGCAGCTCAGGGCCTTGCTCGAGCAGTGCATATGGCTACCTTTGAGCTACACCCTTGGCCCTTAAATCCTTTTTCAGTACTGGGGATTGAAGCTAGGGCTCTCACATTGAGCTACATCCCAGCAAACAGTTTTATTTTTCTAAACAAGGGCTTACTATATGGTCTAGGCTGCCCTTGAACTCATAGCAATCTTCCTGCATCAGTTTTCTGAGTGCTGGGATTACAGGTACGTGCTACCATGCCTGGTGCCCCTGCTTTTAAATTTTGAGACAGGGTCTTGCTAAATGCCCAGGGTAGGGCCAGGGATATAGCTCAGTGGCACAGGGACCTGCCTGGCAAGTATAAGTTCCTGAGTTTGAGTTCCAGCACCAAAAATAAATAAATAAATGAATAAATAAATGAATAAATGAATAAATAAATAAATAAATTGTCCAGGCTAAGCTTGAACTTGTAAATCCACCTGCTTCAGCCTCCAAGAGTGCTGAGATTACAGGTATGCACCACTGGCTTCTTAGATCCACTTTTTAGGGCCAAGAATGCCAAGCCCTAAGTGAATACCCCCCAAAATCATTAGGTCCATGAGGAGAGGCATGGATCTGTCTATGTTTCTATGTCCTGACTAAAATCCACAAAGCCAGGGGAGCAATGGTAACTGTCTCACAATGCCATATGAAGCCCCAAGCAGAAAGGCCTGACACAGAAACTAGTAAACGTCTTGGCAGTGTTTGCAGAATTTGTATGTTAGAACCAGCCAGGAGCACTTTAAAATCTGCACGTCCAGGCCACGCTGCATCCCAGTTCCGCCAGAACGTGTGGGGTCTGGAGGATACAAGCAGCAGTGCTGCAAACTCTTCTGGGTGATCCCGATGTGGGAGCAGACTGGAAAGCCAGGGCTGCGGGCACTGCAAACACTGGAAGGTGGGGCCTGAGATGCGGCTCCAGCCACGGCTCCCAGCGCCAGACCTCAGCCAAGCCCCTGGCCCTCAGCACCTTTCAGAAATGTGTGGCTCAGCAGCACACAGCTCAGACATGTGTTTTCATCTGCCCAAATTCTACGCATGTCAATCAATAGATCTGGCAAGGTTGCCTAGGCGGCTGGCTGCCTCTAAGGAGAGGTCCAAGATGGGGCCTTGACCCTTGGGCCTGCTTCCCACCCCCTTTCAAGCCCGTTAGAAAAGTACAGTGAAGATCAAGGTGCCAGACTCCACCAAGGTAGGACCTGTCCCTTTTTTTTTTTTTTTTTTTGAGACAGGGTCTTGCTATGCAGTTCAGGCTCACCTTGAGCTCACTTTGTAGCCCAGGTTGGTCTTGAACTCACAAAGATCCTCCTGCCTTAGCCTCCCTGGTGCTGGGATTACAGGCGTGTGTCACCACACCCGGCTAACTTGTGATTTAAAACTGAATGAGAATCCATATTAAACAAGTGCCAGGGTTTTTTATTCTGTCAAGTTTGACACAGATGGCCACAAACCCACATGGCCCTGGGTAGCTCCCATCTCGGCACCCAGGGCCATGGAACGGCCAAGTGGCTGCCTCACCTGTAATCTAGCCAGGATGCTGGCTTTCTTGGAGTTGGAGGAGTAGCTCCGGGAGCAGGAGACGCTGCAGAACCTCTTGGTCTTTGAGAAGAAGGCCTCCCTCGTGCCCACGATGCCACACATCTCACAGACAGCTGCAAGGGAACTTAGTGAGTGACTCGCCTGACACAGTCACCTCAGACCGCACAAATGGATTTCAAAATCTGGGCCACTGCGTTAACCAGTGAGCCCAGGCCCACTGAGGCTGATGGAACTGGGACGGGAGGAGAAGGTACTGTGCACATTTTGTCTTTTTTTTCCAGACAGGACCTCACGATGTACTCCAGGCTCGCCTTGAACTTGTGATACTCCTTCCTCAGCCTCTTGAGTAGCTGGGTCCACAGGTGTGCGCTGCCTGCTATGTACCTCTCAATCTAGCTCACCCGCACTACGCTGCTTGGCTTCCCTTGCTGGTGAACCTGAGAGAAATCCATGAGGACAGCTGTGGAAGCAGGCAGGTGTTGGCAAGGTTTTAAGAGAGGAAAGTGAGAAAAAGAATACACAAAGAGGCCAGATGTAATTCCAGCACTCAGGAGGCTGAGTCAGGAGGATTGCCCAAAGTTTGAGGCCAGCCTGGACTACATAGTGAGCTTGAACTGCATAGCAAGTCTCAAGAAAACAACAACAGAAAGAATACACATGGAGCAAAGGTGCCAAGGCACTTCACCTCCGCAGCTGTTTTCTCATCTAAATAGTAAGACTGAAGTAGTTGCATCTGTGGTTTGTTACAAGGGCCCCCAAGGGGTTCCTTTCAGTTCTCTAGGCCTGCGGGGGTCCCCAGTGATTCCTTCAGGGGCTACAGTTCTCAGATTTCAAGAGAAGGGCTGGGAGAAGGTAGGAGAGAGAAAGATAACGGACCGAAAGGGAACACAGAGGAAGGGAAAGGGAAGGACGTTCAACCAGCGAAGAATCTTAGCCTACTCTTGTGAACAGTGTAAGTACCACAGAACGGCACCTCAGACTGCCCACCCTGCCTCCGCACACAGGCGGCCGCACACAAGAAGCCCTGGCACAGGGCCCCGACAGCTACCCAGCATACATCTCTGAAGACAACGGGCCTCCAAGTGATCCACAGGGTCCTTACCTGGCCACCCCTGCCCAGACCCTCAGCCAGTATTCCTGCCTCTCACCCCAGCTTCCTGATTCCCGACACAGGAGCCGAGCCTCCCCAGCATATTTCTTTTCCCTTCAGGGAAGGACTCTTAACACTGCTTCCCACCCTCCACCCACTCGTGCAAGCGTAAAGGCAGCACCTGGCGTCTAACATGTGCTCAGTAAACAGTTGTAAGAAAGATGACTGAAATCACAATTTGAAACTAGGTTACAGCACAGGACATGGTTCCTGTGGCCGGGTCTTTAGACATCTGATCCCTAAGCAGTGCTTCACATCTGGCTGGCCAGGGCCCCTTCTCCTCTCCCTCCCCATCTTATCTGCCAGGGACACCTGGAAGGCACCTGGCTCAGAACCACTGCCGTCCATGGTGCCGGAGCGGGGCGTCATCCCGGGGCTGAGCAGATGCAGCGGGGAGGTGGGCAGCTCCCCTGCCTCCCGATCCTCATTCTCCACTTCACTGGATTCTTCCAGGTAGGAGCTACTCTCACTGCCCACGCTGCTGTTGTAACTCCGGAAACTGTCATAGCCACCGAACAGCTCTAGGTCGTCCTCTTCCTCCTCTTCCTCCATCGGCTCTGCAGCGGGCGTCTCCTAGCAGGAGAATGACAGAACAGGCAGAAGCAGCGGCCGGGTTGGTTCAGGGTACGGAGAGAGTCTGCAGCTCTGCCTCCCTTTCTGGTGCTTTGACACTTTTGGACACCCCTTTTGGCAAACACCAAGGACAATTCTCTATGTATTTCTTCTCCACCACAACTCAACGGAACAGCATAAGAAATAAATACGTGTGAGGAACCCACCAGGTTCTTCTGGGGAGTTATAAATAACAGTATTTTAATATGAATGAGGCAGAACGCCGATGCTCCTTGATTTTCACATCCTGAGAAACCAGTGTCAGCTGAAAATATTGTAAGGTTTTATTTGTTTTTGTTTTTTGGGGTTTTTTTTGTCCTTTTGAGACAAAAACTCGCTATGCAGTTCAGGCTGGCCTTGAGCTCACTTTGTAGCCCAGGCTGATCTCAAACGCACAACAATTCTCCTGCTTCAGCCTCCCCAGTGCTGGGATTACAGGTGTGTGCCACCACACCTGGCTGAAAATATTTTAAGTTGAAAATGCATTTATGGAGGCTGGGGATATAGCCCAGTGGCATAAGCACCTGCCTGGCAAGTGCAAGGTCCTGAGTTCGAGCCCCAGTACCGCAAAAGAAAATGCATTTATGAATACCTTAGCTTAGCTGCACAGAACACTGTAGAGTATTGGGTTGTTTCCCCATGATCAAAGACAGAATCACGTTGTGTATCCATAGCTTGGAATCAGAGCAAAATTTAAGATTCAAAGAACCAGTTCTACTGCATGAATATTATTTCCACACCATTGTAAAGTCAAAAAAATACTATCATCTGAGGACCTTAAGTCTGTACAATGTGAAAATGCCCTAAATAATTCACAAGGACTTTCCAGGGAAGGGGATGTACGTCAGAGTCATTTTCCCTGTTCAGCACTTGTACACCAAAAGAACTTCCAACTCAAAACAATTTAAGGAGCCGGGTGTGGTGGCGCATGTCTGTAATCCCAGGCTGAGGCAGGAGGATCCTCACAAGTTCGAGACCAGTCTGGGCTACAAAGTGAGCTCAAGGCCAGCCTAAACTGCATCGAAACCCTGTCTCAGAAAGACAAAAACCACAATTTAGGTCAGAGAAAAGTTAATAGGAGACCTACAGTGTCCCGAGTTAGAGTTGAGAAGCAGATGGTACAGACAGCTATGGCACAGAGGCAGTGTACATACCACAACTTGGGGTTCAGCTCTCCTCCTAGCCAGCTCTATTGGCCCTTGGGCAGCTCATTCCACCTCTGCAAGCCTCCAACATTCTTACACATGGAAGAAGGCAAATTCTGGCTCACAGGATGTGAGATGTAAATGAGACAGTCTATAAATCAGGCTTAGGGAAGCGAGGTGTGAGTTCTAGTGATTCCTAGCTGTCGGACCCACAGCAAATCCGTACCTCAGTCTCCACAGGATGAGGATAATACGATGGATGTAATAGGATTTGGGGGAGAAGAGACGCTTCAAGTAAGCACTCCGAATGGTGATTTGCACGTAGTGAGTGCTCAGTAAGTGGTAAGTATTATTGGGCTAAAAGCACGGTGTCTCAAATCCTATTTGCCTGGTTTGGGGCCCTATTGGCTGTACCATGTAACTGAGATTTTTTTGTTTTGTTTTATTGTTTTGAGACAGGGTCTCACTATGTAGTTCAGGCTGGCCTTAACTACGTAGCTGGCCTCAAACTCATGGCGACCCTCCTGCCTCAGCCTCCCAAGTGCTGGGATTACAGGCGTGTGACACTACGGCCAGCTTAACTGAGATTTTTGCTCATTATTTAGCCTTGCTGCCCTCAAATTCTTCACTCATACTATGACGACAATAACAAGCCTTCTTCGGAGGATTAAGAAGACAGATACGAAAAGCCCAATTCTATTTCCACATTCTTCTTCTCCTTCACCCTTGTAGAGTTTTCGAGCTAGTCTACTTCCTATCTGCCACTATATATGCAAGCACGTTAGAAAGGAACCCAAATTCAGTGCACAAGGTGCCCCGTGGACTCGGGATGAATGGGCGGGCGGGTTACAGGCCGCTGGGGTAGAAGTGCAGACGCAGAACGCCGGGCTCTGGAGGCTGGCGGCCGTGCCCGCCTCCTGCGAGGACCCACTCCCTCCGAGCCCCGGCTCCCTAACCGTAGGGACAAGCCGCCTGGCAGGGTGGCTCCCCGCCCTGGGCAGTTCTATGCCGCACCTCCCTTTCCTCCCTCCTGCATGGGACAGGCCTTGCAACCTCCAAGGAACACGACCACGAGACAGGCCGGGCAAAGGGGACTCAGGAGCTCCGGATCTGAAGCCAGCTTCCCTTCCCCACGCAAGGGAGGCTGCTCGGAACTTCGTGCCCGACGTAAGCCCCGCGGGAAGAAGCAGGGAGCAACGCGGCTCGCGCCTGGCAGCGTTTTACATCGCTGTTTACCAATCCTTCCACCCTCCGGGCGTCGTTAAGAGCCCTAAACACCGCTCCACGGAGCGAGGCCCTCGGAGTTCCCTTTTCTAGCAGTGTTAAGTGCTGCTGCTCTCACCTCAAGGCTCTGAGGCTTCTCCATGAGACCTAACTTTAGTTTTCTCGACCGTCATCAGACGCGGGAAGCCATATTGGCCTCGCCGCTCTCCCCGAGCATGTTCATTGGTCTCATCCCTGAGCCGAAGGCCAATCACGCTGCAGGAAAGAGGAAAAGCCGGTTCCGTTCGGTTCGCGCCGCTCCTCCCCCTGAAGGCTGGGAAGCCGCGGGTCTTTGTGTGACTTGTAGTTACCGCCTGCAGGCGCGTGAGTCTGAGGCCGGGCGTTGCCGTGGCAACGGGGAAATTCTGTCCCTGCGCTCTTGGAGCCCTCATCCCCACCATGTTCTACTTTAAACAATTACTCGGTCCTTACTGAGCACATTTCCAGGCTCTGAAGAATAACCTTGCTCTTCCCCACTTAGAAATATAAGGTGGGCTTGTGCTGGGGACTCAGTTTAGACAGAAACTGGAATAGGTATGTGCTCAAAGCTAAAAATGAGCCGGGCGTGGCGGCTCACGGCTGCAATTCCTGCACTTAGAAGGCTCAGACAGGAGGAGCGCCATAAGTTTGAGGCCAAGCCTGGACTACACAGTGAGTTCAAGGTCAGCCTGAACCACACAGCAAGGCCTTGTCTCAAAGACTGAATGAGTCCTGAAATCCACCTTCCCTGTGACATATTATTATTCACACTAGTACAAACCAGTATGTAAAAAGCATGAGAAAGTAGAAACCTGAGCTTTCCAGAATCATGGTTGGAAAGTATGAGACTTTGGGAGAGGGAAAGAAACAAGGGGACTACAGTGACAACAACCACTAGCCTGAGTTGAAATGGCTGTTATTAGGAATGGAGCTGAACCATCTTACATCTTACTAAACACTGGTTGCTTAGCAACAGTGGCTAGCGAGCCCAGTGCTCTGGAGCTCATGGCTCTGGGGCTCTGGCTGCAGCCAAGGTGCGCTTTATGGCTGGTTCAAGTCATCCTTTCTCCTCATGGACCCCATGCCCTCCTTTTCAGACTCTTCTGTGAGTCAGTGACCCCTCCTGGGATGTTTTTCAGGTGGGGGGGTTGGTTCTGTGGACTGAACCCAAAGAATGTTGAGCTACACATTTCCAGCTGTTTTTATTGCCAGCCATTTGTATTCTGACACAAAGTTTTTCTTAGTAGTCCAGGCTGTCCTCAAACTTGTGATCCTCCTGCTTCAGCCTCCTGAGTACCTAGGCTTATAGGAGTGCCACACAGCACCCAGCTGGATGAGTCATCCTGAGCAAGTTATTCCCCTCAGCTTGTTTCTCATTTGTCAAGTGGGCTCTTTCTGAGGGTTCTGTAAGCTAAGTCAGCAAAGCGCCTGGGATACCTCCTCCCATCCGTCCCTTCCAGGGTGCAGGCGTCACGGCACAGTTAAAGGCTTGGCCTCCTTTTTGCTCTTTCCTGTCAGGTCCGTCCTGGCCCCGAGTCCAGGGGCTGCGTGACCCTCTGTCTGCACAGGCGCCCACCGCGGCCCTTCCTGAGGTCTCTGCCCAGCGCACCCGCAGCTGCGACCCTACGCCCCGCGGTCCGGTCCGGTTCTTTGCCGCCCTCGGCCGAGCTGGCCCTGCCTCTCCGCCCCTCCCCCGCAGCTGCCCTGCTCGCCTCGCCCGAGCCCTTCCCCACCCCCACCAGCCCGGCCTCTCCAGGCGCCTCCCGCATCCCTGTCACTCAGCGCCTGCCTTGCTCTTTGTCTGGCCTAAGCGCCCTTGTGCTCCAGACCTGGCCGACCTGAGGGCGCAGCTGGCAGCTCCGGGAAGGGCTGCACCCTGTTCCGTTTGTGTGCTGGGTCCCGCGGGCCTGGCCCGCACTTGTGCCCCGCGTGCGTGGTGAGGGCGACAAGGGCAGGGCAGGCAGGCACCCGATGCCCAGGCGCTGGGTAGCAGCGCTGACTCTAAACCTTGCCCAGGGCCTCAGCAGTGTCCCCTTGGAAGGGACCGGTGACCTCGCCGTGCTCACACCCAGCAGCACAGGCTGGGTTCGGGGCTCATCCCAGCTGCCTAGGACTCCTCTGCCTGCATTTTCCTCCTGTTGGTTCCCTCACACGAGCAGTGGATGGGACCGCACGCCTGTTATCCCTGCACTAGTGAGGCTGAGGTAGGAGGATCACTGAGTTCAAGACCAACCTGGGCTATACAAGCAAGTTTAAGGCCAGGCTGGACATATGTAGTGAGATCCTGCCTCAAAAACATCCGAAGACAAAACCCTCACGGGAGCAGCACACCTTGCCTTGGGGCTGGGTTTTGAAGAGCTGCTTGTGACTGGGGCAGGGTGATTGACCATCCTGGGTGCTCCATGAGCTCAGCATGGTTAGTTTGACACCACCTCGCCAGCACAGAGCAGGGTCCCCGGCCAAGGTGTGAAAAGGCTGATGTCACTTCCACCTGGACATCTGGCTGGCACTTGGAGACCTGGACTTGGGTTTCCCTGAGCCTTGGACAAATTCACGTGTGTTTGGGAATTGCCGGCACAGAACAGGCTGCTGTGCGCTCGTTTCCGTTTTCCTGGGAGGCGCTCACCCAAGTTACTGCGGCCAGGAGGACCAGGAGGAGCCCTGAAGCAGTCAGTCAGAGCCTCAGTGTCTCACAGTTTATTCAACAACAGGTAATAAGAAATCGAACTGGACAGGCTATACAGCGATCCCAAGCTTGTATCTACAGGTCATCAACTTTAACTGCAAGGTTTACAACACTTGAGTTTTACAGAAAGCGAAATTTTGAAGTTTCACAGAAAGCGAGACTATGTGTGGCATAGGGATGAAACAGGGAGACCTTGCATGTTCTGATAATCACTGGGTGACTTCTTGACTTTTTCATTTTTCCTTTAAGAGATGTATAAATAAAAAAATTCAAGAAATCACAATTTATACTTTAACTCGGCAGTCGCTATTTTGAAAAACGTCATTTCTCTACATCCACAAATTATTTTAGTACTTTATTTTCAAACTTTTAGAAAACTTTCTGGAGCATAAAAGTTGACTCAGAGTTAAGTTTTTTCCTAGACCATCTCACCAAAATTTTTTTTAAAAAATGATTATTTTAGCACTCGGGGAGAAACTGCCATTTTAATATATTTATGTATGAGGAACATTTTTTAAGTAACGTTAACCCCTGCTGTACTTTGGTTTTAGAATTTTAAAAGTTCTTCCATAAAATGAAAATGAAAAATTTCCACCTTCTGAACCAGTAAATAGTAACTGCTGATATTACACATTTTTCTTAATTTTAAAAAACTAATAAAACGTATTGGAGGTGCAAAGCGGGCATACAGGGGCCTCCGTCCTCGGCCTACTGCCAGCGTGCTTGCACCACACGCACACAGCAAAGGCAGGTGAAGGCTGGGGAAGCAGAGCAAGGTCTATTCTTAAGTGTCCTGTCACCCTCAGGCTCACTGGGCATGTTCGCCTGAAACCACAAATGGCACTTGGCATGGTGGCCCATGCGTGAATCCCAGCATCTGGGAGGCTGTGAGGGAGGACGCTTGTTGAGTTCAAGCCCAGCTTGGGCAACTTCTCAGTGCCTGAGACCTGGCTACAAAAGGTTTTAACTGGACTAGGGATTATAGCTCACTACAATGACCCTGGGTTCCCTCCCCATACTGCAAATGAAATGAAGCCAAATCAAAAACCACCTCCACAAATGACTACTGCACAGTTCTTAAATGTTCTAAGGAAAAACCGTTTCATAGGCTAAGAAAGATTCCAAAAAACTTCGTTCAGTTCAAAAAGTCTTAAGAGAAAATAATTTTTTCTGCTCCCAAGATACCACCAGGTCTGTTACTTATCTGGTGTACTCTGAGAGGTCTCAATTCAATCTGAGTTATCCGTGGAGTCCCAGGTCCATGTTGCTTGTACCATGGTTTGCCATGCCTGGATGGCCAGCGAGCTGAGAGCGTTGGCTTCTGGCCTGGGCTGGTAAGATGCCCTTGTTCCATGGGGCTGGCGGCCTGGGCAGCAACCAGTCCAGGATGTAGGGAACTGGTCTGGGGGAAACATGGTGTGGAGAAGGCAGAGGAAGCATCCTCGGGGTTGGGGACAGGCAGGGAGGGGGGAGCACATGTAACTAGAATGAGAACTGAGATGTGGGGACGGGGCCTGCGTGGGGAACATGGCTGCTGGGGATTCATGAGGTTGGGCTGAGCAGGGAGTCCCTGCTGATAGGCCTGCAGACTGGCTCCTGCCTCTGCTCCCAAGGCCTGGGGGAGCTGGCCCACCTGTTCCCTTGTTGCATCTACAGCATGTGATGCTGCATCTGCACCATTTGCTGTGGTCTCAACATGTCCCGGAACTGGGAAGGCATGCTGCCGCAATCCATTTATCAGCTGCCCCCGGGGGCTCACCCCTCCCATGGGTGGCTGGAACTGCTGCTGAAGCTGCTACTGGCCTAGGCCAGCCCTCTACACGCCTGCCTGCACAGGATTCATGTTCTGCACAGCTGACCTGAAGTGGACCCTCTGCGTGGTTGGCAGCTGCAGCCTTAGCTGCCATGCCAGGCAGTTGAGGGGGAGGCTGTGGGTAAGTTGGTACACTTGACAGCCCGCTGTTTCATGAACATAGCCAACAGCTCAGGGAGGACACAAGGGTTGCTGCTGTATGAGGGCTAGAAGGCCCAAGAGTCCGCAGTTTTTATAAGGCTTATTGAGACAGTGCCCATCGTGAGTGGGCTGGCCCACTGGCTGTGGAGCCACGTTCAAAGGCTGCCCGTGCTGGGCCACTGACGTCATAGCTGGCCTTGGCATCCCAGACTGAAGTTGCTGGGGCTGAGGCAGTCCTCCTTGGGCCCAGGGGAGCTGCTGCTGCATTGCCGTGGGCCCCACCCCTGGCTCCAGATGCCCCCTGGGACCTCTGGTCATGGTTCATACCCAAGGAAGTCAGGGGAGTCATCTGGGGCACCTGGTGCTGGATTGGCCTCTGTACAACTTACACAGTGTCTTGGCTGCTCTCTGACTCTGCAATGCCATTTTTACTCTGTAAATGGGGGCACTAGCAGGGGTGGCCAAGTAGTCAGTGTAGAGCCTCGAGGGTCACCAGGGGTGTTTCTGGAAAGGGTGAGATGGGGAATCTGCGGGGGTTTTTAGCTGTTTTGTGGTTGGCAAGGTTGGAGTTGTTGGAGAGGCAGGGGTTGGGGAAGGCAGGCCTTGTTGCTGGCCCACTACACGGATAGGCTACATGCTGGCCATCCTCCTGCGCACCATCCTGGACCGCTGGCGCTGCAGCCGCTGTTGCCGGAGCTTTTGCTTGATCCTGAAGCAGAATGGCACAGGACAGTTGTTCTCCTGGCAACGCTTGGCATGGTAGCAGCAAAGGGCAATGAGCTGCCTACAGACGGGGCACCCACCAATCGCCTTTCGCCGGCAGTTCTTGGTATGTTCTACAACTCTCTTCATCTTCTTGCAGGTTGGCAGGGTGCAGCTGGCATCACGGCACTGGCGGGCATGGATCAGGGATTGGATGCTGCGCTGGATTCTTTGGCGGTGAATATCTCGCGGGTTCTGGATGGCCCCAGCCTGCTGGTTGCTGCTCTCACCTTCTATGCCAGGACCTACTTTATCCATCTTGTGAATGTGGTTTTTAGTGTGATAGCAGGAGACACACAAGACATACTCCTGGGAAAAGAACACAGAAGTATAGGCCAACTTTCAAGATACAATCACTGAAAAGCATTTTAGATAGCCTGAGTGAAAGAGTGCTTTTCTTTTGTTGTTTGTTCGTTGTTTTTTTGAGACAGGGTCTCACTATGCATTTCAGGCTGGTCTTAAACCATGTATCCCAGGCTGGTGTCAGACTCAAGTGATCCTCCTGCCTCAGCTTGCTGAATGCTGAGATTATAAGCATACATAACCACACATACTGAAAAAGCACTTTTTTAAAGATCTAACTAGCCTGTTCCACTTTGGAATTCAAGTATGTGGCCAGGCCCTCCCCTCCCATCAGACACCATATTTGACTGATCACTCCTCACAGGGGTCCACCACCCCCTTCCCATGACTTGCCACCTACCTGGCAGACAGTGCAACTCCAGCGAGTCTCCACCTCCTGCCTGCACTCACTGCAGGTGTAGGGAACGTTGCGGGTGCTCCTCCGTGGCACAAGGGGTGGGCCACTGGGCTCACAGTGAAAAGAGCCTCGGGTGCTCATCCCCGCTTCCTGAGCATCATTCAGATCGCAGGGGACCAGAGGGTCTGGATCAGTGCTGGCTGTCATCCTGCGCAGCATCAGGGCCTGCTGGATGCGCAGCTGCAGCTGAGGTTGCTGGAGCTTCTGCTTGATGGTGAAGCAGTAGGGCACAAAGCAACTGCTGTCCTCCGGGCAGTTCCTGGCATGGTACCAGCAGAGGGCAACAAGCTGCTTGCAGACAGCACACCCAGCACTGTTCTTCCGTTTGCAGCCCTTGGTGTGCTGGATGACCCGCTTCATCTTCTTGCAGGAGGGCAGAGTGCAGTTGGCATTGCGGCACTGGCAGGCGTGGAGCAGGGACTGGATGTTGCGCTGGATGCTTAGGCAGCAAGTTTCTCCTGGGTTCTGCGAGGCCCCACCCTGTTCTTTGCTGGTCTCATCATCCAAGCCAAGTCCCAGTTTCTCCATCGGGTGGTCATGGCTTTTCTTGGGATAGCAGGAGACACATAGGATATACTCCTGCAGAAAAAGGCAAGTGATACAGGCAACTCTGAAAACTTTCTCATTCCAAAGGCTGGGTTAGAAAAGTGCCCCTTTTTTGCAGTAGGTCTTCACTCTGTAGCCCAAGTTAAGCCTCAAAGTCAGATCTTTCTATTCAACCGTGTGCTGGGGTAACAAGAAGGTAAAGCTGGGCTTAGAAATCTCCTTTAAATAGAACAAAATAGTTTCTTCAACTCTGCTACTCAACACGAGACCAAGCTGTCTCACCCCAGTGGCCTGTGGAACATGTTTCTGTGTCACCCTTCAGATGATGGGGACCCGCTGGGCCCACCCCCTCCTTCCCAGGGCCTGATGCCTACCTGGCAGACTGTGCAGCGCCAATGTGTGTCCACTTGTTCCTTGCACTCAGTGCAGGTGTAGACAAACCGGTAGATGGAGTCACTGGGCTCCTCAGAGTGAAGGGAACTCCAGGCGTTTGCCTCTTCCGAGGGTGAGGAACTCATCCTGACCACGGGTCAGATCACAGGGAACGAGAGGGTCAGAGTCCCCGATGGAGGTAAGGAGTTGGCAGCAGGCCAGCAATGAGGCAGCTCACAAAGCACACCTGTGGATAAGAGGTTCACTCTGAATCTGGACCACAGTGCTGCTAAGACAAAAAGGAGTTGGACTGGGGGGGGCAGCACATGGACCCACCGCAGCTTATAGTGTACATCCCTCTTCTTTCCTGCTCTTTCTCCTGTATGTGTGTCAGAGAGACTGACTGACTGACTTAAGAATGAACCCTAGAGACAGGGTCTTGCTAAATTGCTAAGTTCCCCAGGCCGGACTCAAACTTGGGATCTTCCTGCTTCAGCTTCCCAAAGTGCTCCCAGGTGAGCATCGCTACATCGGGTTTATCTCTACTCTCCCAAAGACTCAGTACAAGATGTAACTCATGGAAAAAAAAAAAAAAGATGTAACTCATGGTTTAGCTCCAGTCTAATACAAGAAACCAATCAGACAAACGTAAGTAGAGACATTATACAAATTAACTGCTCTGGACTCATCAATAAAATGCTCATGTCATTTAAGGGGAACCTGTTCAAAATGGAACAGCAATTCAACACACCTTATAAACCCTGATTGGAAGGAACCTAAGGACCAGATGTTAGATGATAATTCTGGATTAAGGTCACATTTCCTGTGTTCCAAACCATCATGTGGTTATGCAAAACATATTTCCTCAGAAGGTACTTGCTAAACCAGGTTAAAAAGAAACCATGGGAGGGCTGGGGATATAGCTCAGTGGAATAGCGCCTGCCTAGCAAGCACAAGGTCCTGAGTTCGATCCCCAGTACCACAAAACAAAAAAAAAAAAAAAAAAAGAAAAGAAACGAAACCATGGGAAATCGTAGATTCTTCTGTGCAGCATTCCTAATAGGTATGCAATTTTACAATAAAGTTTGTGGGGTTAGGAGAAATAAAAGCAATTATTTCTCAAAGCTTGTTACTACAGCAGTATGTTTTGTTCCTTAAGTTTGGAAGCTCCCATAAGCCTTAGCATAAAGGGTGTATCAAGTAGCTGGTATTGTAGATAACTATGAACTCTTATTCAACTAATAAAATGAAAAACATGAAATCAAGAATTTAGCTGGGCATTGTGGCTCATGCCTGTAATCTCAGCACTCTGGGAGGCTGATGCAGAATTCCATATTCAAACCTAGCCTGGGCAATTTAGTGAGATCCTACCTCTAAATTAAAAAAGAAAAAGATAGGGATGTAGCTCAGTGCAAAAGCCCCCAGGTTCAATTCCCAGCAAGCAGCCACCCCCCTCCCATCAGGAGCTCCCATGAAACTGTCAAGAATCCTCTACTGGAGTAGCACACACCCAAACACTATGACGAGATTGAAAAGATATCTGCACACCATGACAGCAGTGCCTACAACTTCAGGGTCTGCCACATTCACTGCTGTGCTACCCTATAGCAAAGTCAATGCCTGACCAAGTGACCTCCCCGACTCTAGGAGCAGAGCTCCTAAGATGAAAGCTATGAATGCGTCCACCATGGAAGTCAAAGCCACCCCATTACATTCTCAGGGCTTTTCCCCATTGTTCCAGGAGTGCTAGAATTCTGTTGCATTAATTAAAATGGACTCATAGCTATTCAGTATTAATATTCATCACTTAATTAGTAGGGCCCCCACTAGATCTCAGAAATCTTCATTTCACTAGCCTGGCCGTGGCCATGAGATAAGGCCTCTAGCATCTCAGGCATCACGCTGACCACATCAGTGCTCAGCCACAGAGGATCGGGAGCAGAGGGGATTCATGGGAAAAGGTGCTTCGAGTACCCCTAAGGTTAACTGCCATGGTAACAAATTCCCCTTCAGGTCAGCCTTTTGAGTACTTTCTTTCCTAAACAGATAGCCTAACCCACTTAGTTGCAATTCCACAGCTAAAATCAAACCTTCAGGTCTCAGTACAGAACTATTACTTCTTCAAGAAGAATTTATGATATATCTGAAAACAAAGAGTTCAACCGTGATATTATAAAAAATATGGGTATGAATTATTCAAGTCTCATGGCTTTTCTTGTCTCAGCAATTATGACATGGAAGGGGAAAATCCTGTCATGTTCCCAGACTACCTACAACAAATACACAATGTAAATAAACTCAAAAGTTCTAATTTAGAAGGGGTTATAAACCCACAGTTGTGGAAGTTTAATTTTTTTCATTTCTCTTTTTTTTGGTACTGGGAATCAAACTCAGGGCCTTGTGCTTGTCAGGCAGTTGCTTCTGCCTGCTGAGCTATATCCCCAGCCCTTTACTTTCTGATAGATTTCTGAATGGCTGCCAACAGTTTTATTCCTTTCTTTTTCCAAAGCACCATCACAGCAAACTGGTACGCATGGTCAGTGGAGTTCTAAGGAACTTGCTAAGACAACAAAGTATCAAAGGTATTCAAACAGCCTGTAAAAATGAACAAAGATTACAAACCTAGAAGGATTATAAACTGTGGTTATAGTTGGTACTTTTTGTCCCTCTTGTACGGGCCTCACACACACGAGGCAAGTGCTCCACCACTGAGCCACGTCTCCGACTCCATTATTTTTATTTTTTGAGACAGGGTCTCACTGTGTAGTTCAGGCTAGCCTCGAGTCCATTATGAAGCCTAGGCTGGCCTTAACTCCCAGCAATCCTTGCCTCTGTCTTCCGAGTGCCAGGGTTACAGGCGTGCACTACATTTTTTTTTTTTTTTTTTTTTGCGGTACTGGGGATCGAACTCAGGATGCTGCGCTTGCTAGGCAAGCGCTTATTCCACTGAGCTATATCCCCAGCCCTTAGGCGTGCACTACAATGCCCGGCTTTTCTTTGAATCAAGAACTTGCTGATGTCCAGGTTGGCCCTGAGCGTTCCATTCTGTTGTCTCAGCCTATGTAGCTGGGATTACGGAGGTGGTTATGTCATTACACCCAGCTCATCTGGGGTCTTTGACTTGTCACTTTCTACTGGTTCATTACTAGAAATACAAATGTAGCACTGTGCATCGTATTACACAAATAAATCCCTCCACTCTGGCCCCTGTGCCATGTCACCACCTCCCAACCTCTGCAAAGACTTGTCTGCATGTACTGTCTCCACGATGGCTTCTCCATCTGTCCCACCCCACTGACACTCCAAACCTATTTTCCAACTACTTTCCTCATTGAGTGCATGGCTTTACCAACCACTCGGAAACTCCCTGTTGATTTCTCTCTCATCCCTCACTGTTCAACCCATCATGGAATCCCTTTACCTCTCCCAACGCGATTTCAGGTATTTCCACTTCTTTCTATCCCTGCTGTCACCCTCTAAATCCAGGCCACTGGCTCCCCAACTCTGGATCCCCCGTAGCTTCTAGCTGCTGGAGGCTCCTCTTACCTATCCTGCTAATTCTATACCTGCTTGATCTTTTTAAGAATATAAATTGAGTCCTTTATGGTGTCATGGGCCTGTAATCCCAGCATTCAGGCTAGGTGAGGCAGGAGGGTTACAAATTCCAGCCTATCTGGCCAAATGGGCCCAAGTCTGTCTCCAAACAGTACGAAGGGTCGGGGATGGAGCTCCATGAAAAAGTTCAACTCTCAAGAAGGAAAAAAACAAAAAAACCCAGTAACACTCAATACTCCTGGGTCCTAATAAACAATTTGAAAACGAAAATAAAAAGGGCTGGGGGTGGCTCGGTGGTAAGACGCTTGCCTATCCCCCCGTTCACGTCGCCTCCTCTCAATTATTTTATGAGCCCCTGGGGGAGCCATGGGTGACGCAGCTGAGGCTGGAGCTCGGCCGGGCCAGGGTGCCGGCTATCTTCCAAAGGATTCACCGCTGTGCGCCCTAGGCTCCGGGGCCCTCGAGGACGACCCGACGTCGCCCCGGGCCGGGCCCAGCGCTTTCCAGCAGCGACCCGGGCGGGCTGGGTGCTGCCGGCCGCCGCCTGCACCCGGGGCCTCCTCCGCGACAGGTGTGGCGGGACTCGGCCTGTGTCCCCGGGTCCCCTGGCGGCAAGGGAGAGTCGGAGAGAACAGGAGAGGTGAGGAGCAGCCGAGCGCTGAGGCGAGGAGGGACCCGGGCTGAGGAGAGGCGGCGGCACCCCGGCCCCCGGCCCCCCCTCTCGGCCGGGCCGCGAGTTCCCCGCGCCGCGCCGCCCCGGGGCTGACTAGGAGCCGGGCCGGACGGCCGCGGGGTGGGGCCGAGGGAGGAGACTCTCCAGGTCTCGTCACGCCGAGCGAGCCCTCGAAGCCCCCGGGGTCGGATGCAAACAGGAGAGGCAGTGGCAGGGAACCGGGGTGCCAGAGCCAGTATTGCACTGAGGACCTGGAGTGGCGGGGTACGCCTGATACGGGCAACTGAAGCCAGGAGAGGTTTATGTTGACTCACGGTTTCGCTTCGCGCTCCGCTGACTGGAAAGCAAACAATATGGCGAGCAGAGCTGCTCTGAGCCCGGGCAGACAGGAAGCCGCGCGAGCAGGAAGAGGCAGAGGCCACGCCCCCCTCGAGGCCACACCCCAACGAGCCACTTCCGGCGGTGGCCCCGCCTTCCACCCGAACAGGCGAGTGTGAGATCAGCGCTCCGGCCGCTTGTCACCTTTCAAACCCAACCTCTGAACACATGAGATTTGGGGGACATTTTTTATTCAAACCGTTGCCCTGTTCTTCTTCCTAAAATGGCAGCCTAGGCAACCAGGGGGAAAAGAGTGTGTCCTAGTGTGTAATAACTACATAGCAGAGCTGGGATCCCAGGCCAGGATGTCTCTTGGCCCACTGCCTTAGGCTGAGGGAAATAGGTAAGTGAACCAGGCTTGGAAATCCCGGTAGAATTTGATGGGTGGAGATAACGGGACACCCTTGACTCTATTTAGCTGTTAAGACTTAGAGACAGGGTTTGATCCTGGGAGGCCACAAATTTCTCTTCCGTGAAAGCGGCTGGAGTGACGAAAACTAATCATGCAAGCGCTGCTTTGCATCTTGTAAAGCACTTTCAATTTTGGTGTCATTGTTAATTCCACAATAAACTCTCCAAGCCTATTGAAGAGACACAAGGATGCATCGCCAACCTGAGACAGGTCCAGAAGTTGTGTGGAGAGTCACAGGTTGAATCCACATTGATAGGCCCTAAAACTGGAATCTCATGTCCAGAGGCGATGGAGGTAGCAAAAGACACCCGCTCAAGCAGAATGCCGCTTGTCCTACGCAGGCGCTTATCCTATGCAGGCGGCTGGCCAGCTTCCTCCTTTTCCTGCCCCTGTCTTTCCGTCTAGACTGCTAGCCTATCAGATGGTACCATCCCCCTCGGTGGAGGCTTCTCCCCTCAGTTTGCTGTCTACACGCCATCGCTCTGGCCACAGCCACAGACACACCCACGGTGTGCTTTAGTAATTTGCTAAGTGTTTCTCAACTCCGTTAAATTGACAATCACCATTAAAGATCACAGTCCATCTCTTCCGCTCAAAATACGTGACCAGGTGCCCTGGCTGACATCTGGGCACTGTGAAAATGCCTGTTCACCACTGTCCTGCAGGGGTGTCCAGAGGAGGTGCTGGAGAGCAGCAGCTGTCCGCTTGCAGAAGGTGCCCCTATAACGTGCCGACGCAAGTGCACCAGGCTCTTGTCTTCCTCTCTCAGCTGATCTAGGACACACCTCACGAAGCCATTGGTGCTTCCTGGGGGACATAAGGCAGAATAGCTGGAGAGAGAAGCACGGACGTTTGGGCCGCTTCTTCACCCCCCTGAATGGAGCCTTGGGGACCTGCTGTGGCCTCATCAGGTGTATACCACTTCCTCCCGATGACAGATGGACACTGCTCAGGTCGGCCTCTAGGCTTGGAGAGCTGAACAGGTCATGATGGGCAGCTCAGGTCTCCTGGCAACTGAGAGTTCCTTGATCAAGCATTCAGTTCTCATTAAGGCACAGCACCTGGCCAGGGGCTGTCTCTCCAATAGAGAGCTGCCTGCAGATAACTGCAGAGCCTTGCTCTCAGATCCCAAGGGCATCTACTGGGGTTCCCCTGTGGGACCCTGACAGAGGCTCCAAACAGCACCCTACCTGCCACTGACAACTCAAATACCATTGGATCTGCTGGATCCTATGGCCCAGAGTCCGGGCAGCCTGCACAACTGTCTGGACCTGTTGCTCAGCCTTCTCTTGCTCTGGGCTTCAGTCCAATTAGCGGCTTTCTGACTCACAGGTTACAGGGAGCAGAATAACACACCCGAATGAGGAAGGTGTTGCCTCCTAAGTCCAAACAAGCCCACTAAGCCTTGTGCCTCTTTATGGGTTATAGGAGGGCGTGGATGCAGCTAATTATCCTTCACTTTAATGGGGTACTCTTGAAGAATTTTCACTGAGAGAGAGGCCCCTTGAATTTTAGTTGGATTTATTTCCTGCCCTCTAGCACACAAATGCTTTACCAATGAGTCCAGAGTGGTTGCTTGGAGTTTTAAGACACAAAGCTTTGCTGAAGCTGCCCCTCTCTAGCACCCACTGTTTCCTAGCAACACCCATCACCATGGCACCAAAATGTTAATTATTATTTTTAAAAATGTTTCTTCCTGGCTTGAGCTGGACCAATTGTGAGGAGTCCCTCAGGCAGAGTCAAATCTGGGAGGTTGTTGGGTGGGTTTGATTACATTCTGAAAATTTCAGCTGGTTGTTTTGGGTTTTCTAATTGATATTCTTTGGAGGATATAGGTTATATATAGTAACTTCTGTCCTTCCTATAGACAGGTCTACCTCCTAGCAAGCTATTGGAAGGCACAGGAGCCATGTAAATAGGGATTTTACAGTCTCAGTTAAAGGAACCCAGAGACTGCGCTTCTGAACAATGGCAGTTGCCATGGTGATGTCGTTTCTGGGTGGATAAAGCTGGCTGGCCAGCGCTCATCAGTGGCCACTTGGAGGAATGTATTTACTGGCACGTGAAGAGAGATCTGCACAAATGGCGGGCCCCACCATAAACACGGCCGCCACCCCGAGAGAGGACACTTTTTTCAGCCCTCCTGACTGTGAAAGAGGGTAGAGGCCCACCGTTCTCCTGAGGGCTGATGGGGGGGGGCTGGGCGAGATGTTTTTCCTTTTCCTGTGGCTTTGTTTATCTTCACAGAGACTTCAGGAGTTCTTCTTGTTAGAATCCGGAGGCCGAAGCTCAAGGAAAGGAAGCAAACCAGCTCTGTAGGAGCCTAGGAAACAGGCTTTTCCCTGGCCCCCTCACTGTTTTCACCCTGGGGGTCCAGTTCAGAGTGGACAAATATTTAATCAACATCTGTACTTGCCCCAGAGCTTTATTTTTTCTTTTAGTTGTTTTTTAATTTATTTTTGTTCTTTTGAAACAGGGTCTTGCTATGTTGCCCAGGGTAGCCTTGAGCACCTGGGCTCCCTTGACCACCTTGTCTCACCGGTGCTTCCTTGTAAGCTGGCTGTACAGGGTTGTCATGTGTCTGCTTCTGAGTTTTTTGATTATTGTTTTATTTAACATTTTTGTTAGTATATATTTTAATTATATAATGCAAACTTTCATCTTGGGGAATTGGTACATACACATCTCATATACCTTCTCACTTTCTGAATTTTTTTGGGTAATCTCCATAACAACTTACACTACCTTTTTGTGTGTGTGTGTGGTACCGGATATCAAACTTAGGACCTTGCGCTTACCAGGCAGGTGCTTATGCCACTGTGCTATATCCCCAGCCTCTAAATTCACTTACTGTTCTAGCAACTTGTTTTGTTTTTTAGAGAGTCCCTGGGATGTTTTATTTACATAATCATAACAGAGTGAAAAAAGTATTGGGGTTCAGGATGCAGCTCAGCCAGGGCGCTGGCTTGCTCAGTGTGTGCTGGGCCCTGGGTTTGATCCCCAGCCACACAAAACCACACGACAAACCCCAAGCAGCTCGCCCTGTTCCTTCCACAGGACTTTGCTCTGCCTCCCGTCCTGGGTGTGCGCTGTGACCCGGCACCCAGCACCGCGCTGGGAAGGCCCAGGGTGCTGGGCGCTCGCTGCCCCTGAGCTCAGGGAGAGGCACTGCCCTCCTTCCCCTCCCGGGGGTGAGGTTGCCAGGCTCTGTGAGGAGGCTCTGTCCAGGGCTGGGAAGTGGACTCCCAGTGCACTGCCAGGGAAGGACCTGGGAGCTTTAAGACCCTGAGTGGGGTATTTGCCAAGAATTCAGTTGTTTTTTTTTTTTCTTTTCCAGTACTGGGGATCGAACTCAGGACCCTGTGCTTGCTAGGCAAGCGCTTATTCCACTGAGCTATATCCCCAGCCCCTAAGAATTCGTAATGTTCCCTTTCTCTGTAAATGTGGTGGCTGAGAACGACTGGTTTTGGAATATTGAGCCAACCTGAACTCCCAGGCTAACCCCACTTGGTCATTGCACCGTGTCCCTTATGTATTGCTGGACCCCACTGGTTAATAGTGTGCTTAGGAGTTTGCATCTATCTTCAGGCAAGCTGAGTCTTTAGTTTTTTTATTATTTAAAAAAGTTTGGTATCTGCATAATGCTGATTTTAAAAACATAAACAGAGTCGTTTTCATCTAATTCCTTAAATTACTTGCATCTAATTGATCCTATTTCTTCCTCATGCTTGATAGAATTCTTCAAGAAAAAAAAATAAAATTCTTCACGGAAATAATCTGGGTCTAGAGTCTTCTTTGTGAGAAAATGATAGTTAGGAAAAAAGGAAAGAAAGTTTTTGTAAAGGGGGGAAGAGGGCTTGAAGGGAGGGCAGGGAAGGGGAGGAAAAGAATCCAGTTGTATCCTGCATGAGTACAAATTCCCTACGGCGAATGTGCTCATTGTGTATATCCAAAATGTACCGATAAGCTCAATTACTTAAAAAAAAGAAAATCATAGTTAGGAATTCTACTACACTCGTGGACTTAGGGCGCTCCGTGTTTTCTATTTGGTTTGCATCTCTCTCGGTAACGTGCATGTTTCAAGGGATCTTTTCACATCTCCCAGGCCGTGAGAACAATTGGCATCGCTGCAGGATCGTAATATATTTACTTACGAATTGTCAACTGTATCAGGAGGAAGTTTTCTCTTTATCCCCCATAATGTCACAGGTTCTGCGGGTCTGCTTTATCTGATATGAATATTGCTCCTTCAGATTTTTTAACACACATTGTTACCCTCTGAAGTTGGAAAATCTGTACCGTGTTTTCAGATGTTTTTATTACTCAATAATTAATTAAGTAGCCATTTTTCTTTTCATGATGCATTTTGAGAAGTTGTTAGTAATTATACCAGATCAGGTGTGATAAATACTTTTGCTTTTCCTGTAAAAATCTGCACTGTGTCTTTACACTTCAAGTGGATGTCTGACTGAGTGCATGTAGTTCATTTATTTATTTATTGTTATTTTAAAGATGACTGAAAACATCTTAATGAACACACATACATTTAGAAAATAACAAAAACAACACAAGCAATATAGAATCTCAGACAAGGTGATAGGAAATTAACAATGGTAGTTGTATTACACTTTGATATCTTCAATTTGGATACTCAGAAGGACTTTCTCTTTTAAAAACTAAACCTAAACCGGCTGGTTGTGGTGCGTACCTACAATCCCAGCCCTCAGGAGGCTGAGGCAGGAGAATCATTGCGAGTTTGAGGCCAGCCTGGGCTACAAAGTGAGCTCAAGACCAGCCTGAAGTGCATAGTAAGACCCTGTCTCAAAAATACACAAAACCCCCCTCAAAGTCCCCCAAAACTAAATCTCCCTGCCAATTTCTTGTGTGTGTGTGTGTGTGTGAGATGAGCAGCAAACAGAAAGCCTCAAGCATGGCAGGGAGGGGCTCTATGAACCATGTCCATTGACCCAATATTTGCTTTTTTTGTGGTACAGGAGATGGAAGCCATGGCCCTGTGTATGTTAGTTATATACTATGCTGAGATGCCCAGTGTTTAACTGTTGCTTTGGGGGCAGGGGCAGGGTCTCCCTAACGCTGGGGGCAGAAGGCACTCGAGTGGGTGGACAAGGACTATAAGGACAGGAGTATTTATTCATTTATTTATCTGGATTTATTAAACAACAGGGTCTCGCTATGTAGTGCAGGCCAGCCTTGAACTTGCTTGTGTAGCCCAGGCTGGCCTCAAACTCAAGGCGATCCTCCTGCCTCAGCTACCTGGAGTGCTGGGATTACAGGCATGGCCCACCACGCCGGGCCAGTCATCTATTTAGATTTCTGAGCACCCTGTCAAGAGAGACAGCAGGCTGGCCATGGGGGCACATGCCTGTAATCCCAGCACTTGGGAGGCTGAAGCAGGAGGATCGTCAAGACCCTGCCTCAAAAAGACAAAAAAAAAAAAAAAAAGAGACAGCAGGAAAGGAATCCCTTAGTCAGGATGAGAGATTAGGGTTTTTTACAAGGGAATGAGGATGTGGGAAAGGGTCAGAGCTGGCAAATGTAGATATTTTAGAAATATATTTTCAGAGCATCTTGTTCTTCCTTAATCTTCAAGAACACCTGAATTGTAACTAGAGTTACATCCAAGTTGCTAATTATCAAGGTCTCTTGCTATGGCCTCTTTTAAAAAGCCTCTAGATTTTACTAAGGAAGTCTGTATGTTTTAGCCTTTTAGAAAAAGATACAACCTTAGCTCAGGGGCCAGAGGATGGTTTTTGTATTCACTTTTATGTTGGGCTGTTTTTCACTCCTCCTGTGCACAATGCCTTTTGACTGCTAAGTGAGAGCTGGGAAGAAGTGGGTTGCCAAAGAAGTTTCAGTGCTGAAAAAAAATTTTTTTGAGGGAGAAGCTGACAATTTTAACCCTTTTATAGCCACACCTAAGGTACACAGACTGGCCTTGAATTTATAATCCTCCTGCCCTAGCCATTCCAGTAGCTGGGATTATGAGCATGCACCACTGTATCCAGGAAAATCTACCTTTTAGAGTGTGGGAAACATTTACATAATTGTCACTGTATTTTAATTTAAATCAAACATTTTGTTGTTTTCCTATCTGTTTTTCCTTACTACTTTTTCTCTGGGCCTGCTCTTTTATTTTAAACATGAAATTTGAAGGAAGAGGAAGGAAAGGGGGAAAAAGGAGAATCGTGATAGATCGTGCACAGGTACAAATTCTGTATGATGATCAATGGTGTCATTACGTGTATCTAAAATATACCAATCACCAGGCGTGGTGGCACACATCTGTAATCCCAGCACTTGGGAGGCTGAGGCAGGAGGATTGACTGTTGAGACTTCGAGACCAGCATGGGCTACAAAGTGAGCTCAAGGCCAGCCTGAACTACATAGCGAGACCCTGTCTCAAAAAAGACAAAAACAGGACTGGGGATATAGCTCAGTGGTGCAAGGGCCTGCCTGGCAAGCGCAAGGTCCTGAATTCAATTTCCGGTACCAAAAAAGAAAGGCAAAAACTGAAAAAAAGCCAATAAAATTGATTTTTTAAAATGTTTTTAAAAAGGGAAAAACAACCCCAGCCCCAGCCCCAGCCCCAGCCCCAGCCCCAGCCCCAGCCCCAGCCCCAGCCAGTACCCCAGCCCCAGCCTTTGCTATCAGCCGTTTTACAGCCATTCAGGATCAAGGAAACTTACTACCTAAGCAGAAGGAGTTTCCAGTAGCAGCTGTGAAACTCACTGAGGTGCCAGTAGAGCCAGCCTTGATGATATGCTCAGAAAGTAAAAGCAAAACCAAGACTAGCAGCAGGAGTAGAGGTCGTGCTACAAATAGAACAAGCAAGAGCACACATGAAAGCAGCCGCGGCAGCAGCTCCAGCAGCAGCTCCAGCACAGGTGGCAGCAGCGGCAGAGACAGTACCAGCAGCGCTACTACAGTAGTGAAAGTAGACGTCGGAGTACAGGCCTGGACATACCAGGGAGAGGAAGCGCAGGAGGATCGTGGACCGGAAGCAGCGGGACACTTCAGGACTAGAAAGAAGTCACAAAGCTTCCAACTGTGGTAGTAGTAGAGACACAAAGGGTCAAAGGATAAGAATTCCCGCTCCGACAGAAAGAGGTCTGCTATCAGAGAGTAGTCGATCAGATCTTCAGGAACGGAAAGAGACCAAAAATCAGACAGGAAAGACAAAAGGTGTTAGTGGAAGAAGCTAGGCTTTCTTAGCCTGTTTGCAGCACATTTCTTAATGAGTAAAAGGATTACCCTTCCTTGTAAGGAGAAGGCTGCCTTAAGAAATGCATGTTGTAAAAAATCTTTTTGGAAAATACAGATTGTTTGTCTACCAGACATTCTTGTACTTTTTGTATAATTTTGAAAGTTATTTATCAAAATTACGTGAGGTCCCAAAATATATAACAATAACAATAACGAAAAAGATTAACATCCAAAATAAAAAAAGAGGGAAAAACAGCAAAAAAAGAAATCCAGCCGAGTGTGGAGTTGCAAGCCTGTAATCCCAGCACTGCGGAGGCTGAGGCAGGAGGATTGTTGGGAGTTCCAGACCAACCTGGCTCAAGGCCAGTCTGAACTGCAGAGTGAGACCCTGTCTCAAACACACAAAAAGAAACCTAGTAAAAGACAGACAAAGGGCCAGGAATACAGCTCAGCAGCACAAGCACCCGCCTGGCGAGTGTACAGTCCAGAGTTCGATTCCCAGGACCATAAAAAAGAAAAAAAAGATGGGCAAAGGACCAGATACATAAGTAAACTGGGAATTTTAAAAATTCTGCGTTTCACAGCCTGTTCAGTTTTTGTTTTGTTTTGTTCCGTGCTGGCAGCTGAATTCAGGGGCTTTCACATGGGAGGCCAACTGCTTCACCCGAGCTTATTATTCACCCTTTATAGAACTTTATTTCATTTTGTTTTGTTTATTATTATTATTATCTTTCAGAAACAGGGTCTCCCTATGCAGTTCAGGCTGGGCTTTAGCTCACTTTGTAGCCCAGGCTGGTCTCAAACTTGAAAGATCCTCCGGCCTGAGCCTCCCAAGAAGTGGAATTACAAGCTTGCAGCACCACGCCTGTCTTCATTTTATTTATGTTTTTTTTTTTTTCCTACAAGGTCTCAGTATGTAGTTAACGTTAACCTTTAACTCCCTAATAGCCCAGGCTGTTCTCAAACTTGTGATCCTCCTGCCTCAGCCTCCTGAATACCTGGAATTATAGGCCTACACTGCAGCATCCAGCTGGCTGAGTCATCCTGACTGAGTATATCGCTTCTCGGCCTTTTGGCTAAGATCAAGTGTATCCCTCCCCTTGTTTTTCATTTGTGCAGAGGCTCTCACTGAGGAATCCGTGAACTGTTGGCAAAGTGCCTGGAATACTGCTGGATCCCATCAGTCCCTTCCAGGATCCAGGTTTCAGAGACAACACGGCTCAGCCCGGGGCTCATTTCAACGTTGAAAACTACACAAAAACAGCAATCAAGGGAAGGAAGAATTGTACAAATTCACTGAAATCCATGCTGTAGTCCTGATCCTGACTGATCCGAGTCTCCTCCTCGCCAGCACTACGGGTCTGGGCAGAGGCTTTTGTTCTTCCTCCCATTTAATATTTCTGCCCACCCTTCCGACTTGCAATAAGGGGGTGGGGTGGGGGTGGGGAGCCTGCTGCTCTGAGCCCGAAGTCCGCCCGTGTCCAGCCGGAGGCAGCGCCACGAGAACTGGGAGGAGCTGCTTGGAAGGGGAACGAACTCTCCCTGTGTCCACTTGGGGCTCGGTCCGTCCTGACCCCGAGTCCAGGGGCTGCGTGACCCTCTGCACAGGCGCCCACCGCGGCCCTTCCTGAGGTCTCTGCCCAGCGCACCCGCAGCTGCGCCCCTACTCCCCGCGGTCCGGTCCGGTTCTTTGCCGCCCTCGGCCGAGCTGGCCCTGCCTCTCCGCCCCTCCCCCGCAGCTCCCCCGCTCGCCTCGCCCGAGCCCTTCCCCACCCCCACCAGCCCGGCCTCTCCAGGCGCCTCCCGCATCCCTGTCACTCAGCGCCTGCCTTGCTCTTTGTCTGGCCTAAGCGCCCTTGTGCTCCAGACCTGGCCGACCTGAGGGCGCAGCTGGCAGCTCCGGGGCAGGGCTGCACCCTGTCCCGTTTGTGTGCTGGGTCCCGCGGGCCTGGCCCGCACCTGTGCCCCGCGTGCGTGGTGTGGGCGACAAGGGCAGGGCAGGCGGGCACCCGATGCCCAGGCGCTGGGTAGCAGCGCTGATTCTAACCCTTGCTCAGGGCCTCTGCAGTGTCCCCCTGGAAGGGACCGGTGACCTCGCTGTGCTCACACCCAGCAGCACAGGCTGGGCTCGGGGCTCATCCCAGCTGCCTAGGACTCCTCTGCATGTATTTCCATCCCCCGGCTCCCGCAGTGACAAAGTGTAACAGGGGAGAGGAACGCACTGTGCTGGAACAGGGTGATCAAGGTCCCCGGCCAAGGTGTGAAAAGGCTGGTGTCGCTTCCACCTGGACATCTGGCTGGCACTTGGATACCTGGACTTGGGTTTCCCTGAGCCTTGGACAAATTCACCTGTCTGTTTGGGAATTGCTGGCACAGAACAGTCAGGCTGCTGTGCGCTCACGTTTTCTTTTTCCTCGGACTCCTAAACAGGAGGTGCTTACACCCGAGTTGCTGGGATCAGGAGGGTTGCTGGGACCAGGAGGTGAGGTGCCCTGAAGAAGTGAGTCAGAGCCTCGGTATCTCACAGTTTATTCAAACGGTAATGGGGGAGGAAAGAGGAAGCAAGCAAAGAGAAACCCGGGACACTTACATGTTAAAATCATCCCACCCAATCCTTTGTTACTTTCTGATTCTTTTTTTTTTTTTTTTTTACTGTTACATGCAAAAATAATGAAGAAGCTTGGCCTTTCAGTCTAAGAAAGACTGTAAAAAATTGTATTCAGTACAAAAACTCTTATTAAGGAAATACAATGCTTGATCCTCTAATGTTAAATAGAAACCACAATATTTAAAATACCAATTTGGCAACTGGCCCTGTCAACTTTGAAAAAGTCATCTTTCTGCTACACATATAAGTTATTTGAATACTTGAAATTTTATGCTGAGACTTACAAAATAGAAAATATTTTGGACCATAAAAGTTGTTTTCAGGGTAGAAAAGGTGTATTTTCATAAGGATGAGCATCTTTGCACCGAAAGGAGAGAAAATGGCATTTTAATATATTTACATATGTGAAATATAATTTTATAATCATATTAACACCTTTGTCCTTTGGTTTTAGTAAATTTTTACACTCTTCTATAAAGTGAGGGAAAATGCCAACTATCTGTATTAGTAAATAATGTTACATATTTTCATAAATTTAAAAAGAAAAAGAAGACTTAGCAGGGGTGCAAGGCAGGAGCTTATGGGGGCCTCAGACCTCAGCCTCCTCCGAGCCCATGCACATGGGGAAGAAAGGCTGGGAAGCAGCCAGAGCAAAACTCTTGTTTTTAGTGTCCTAGCACCCTTCAGGCTCCTCTTGCAAGTGGCCCCAATGGCTACTGCACATTTCCAAGGAAAATGGCCTTTTAGGCTAAGAAAGATTGTAAAAAATAGTTTTCAGTACAAAAAACTCTTATTAAACAAAATAACATTTGATCTTCAAATGTTAAAAGACACCTGAGGGGGTACGTGTGGTGTGCTGTGTCAGAGGTCTGAACTCAAGTGTGTTATCTGTGCTGAGTCCAGGTCTGCAGGGATGGGGGTCGGGGGGGGGGGGCTTGGACTGCAGCCTTGGAGAAAAGGTCAGGCTGGGGGAGCACACGTGATTGGAGAGAGAAGGAGAATTGCCTTGGAGGTGTGGGGACGGGGCCTCCTTGGGGAACATGGCTGCTGGGGATTCATGAGGTTGGGCTGAGCAGGGGACCCCACCTGCTGCTGGAGGAGTTGCTGCAGATAGGCCTGCAGACTGGCTCCTGCCTCTACTCCCAAGGCCTGGGGGAGCTGGCCCATCGGTCCATTGTTGCATCTACTGCATGTGATGTTGCATCTGCTGCCACCGCCGCTGTCACATCATCTGCTGTGGTCGCAGCATGTTCCAGAACTGGGAAGACTTGCTGCCGTGTGATTCATATTCATCAGCTGCCCCTGGGGCTCATCCCTCCCATGGTGGCTGGAGTTGCTGCTGAGGCTGCTGTTGGCCCAGGCCAGCCCTCTATACGCCTGTGTGCACAGGATATACGTTCTGCATGGCTGACCTGGAGTGGACCCTTTGCGTGGCTGGTGGCTGCAGCCCTGGCTGTCCCTGGGCCATGCCAGGTTGTCCAAGGAGAGGTTGTGGATTGGAGTTGGCGTGAAGGATACTAAACACCTGTTGCTGCTGCAGGGGAGAGCTGTGAGACCTGAGCATCCACAGCAGATTTGGTAAGGCTTGTTGAGACACAGTGCCTGGTTTGAGTGGGCTCACACCCACCTGGCCCAATCCCGGCTGTGGAGCCACGTTCAAGGGCTGCCCATGCTGGGCCACTGACATCATAGCTGGCCTTGGCATGCTGTCACTGCTGGAGTTGCTGGGGCTGAGGCAGTCCTTCTTGGGCCCAGGGGAGCTGCTGCTGCATTACTGTGGGCCCCATCTCTGGCTCCAGATGCCCCCTGGGACCTCTAGACATGGCAGATGGGTTTATGTCCATTGGGGCCATGGGAGTTCTGGGATATGGAATCGTGTTGGTCTTCCATAGGCCATTTGGTGTGGTATATCCACTGCTGTCTGAATCTGCATTGCTGTTTCTTTTGCTGCAGGTAGGTGCCCAGCCAAGGGTGGCTAAGTGGTCTATGGAAGAGCTGGAAGGTCACCAAGGCTGTTCCAGAAGGAGGGAGCTAGGCCATCTTCTGAGTGTTTGGCAGCTGCACATTTGATGTAGTTGTAGTGGTAAGGTCTGGGGAGGGCAGGCCTGATTTCGGCCTGTCACACTGGCAGGCTACATGCTGGCCATCCTCCTGTGCAGCACCTGGGCCTGCCGGGGCTGCAGCTGCTGCTGGCGGAGCTTCTGCCTGATGTTGAAGCAAAATGGCACAGGGCAGTAGTTCTCATGGCAGCGCTTGGCATGGTAGCAGCAGAGGGCAATGAGCTGCCTGCAGACGGGGCACCGGCCAGTGCTCTTCCGTTTGCAGCCCTTGGTATGATGCACAACCCGCTTCATCTTCTGGCAGGAGGGCAATGGGCAGTTGGCATCCCGGCACTGGCAGGCTAGGATTAAGTACTGGATGTTTCGCTGGATGCTTAGGCGGCGAGATTCTTCTGGGCTCTGGGCAGCTGCACCCTGCTGGTCATCATCTAAGCCAAGACCCAGTTTCTCCATCGGGTGGTCGTGGTTTTTAGTGTGATAGCAGGAGATACACAAGTCATAATCCTGGGGAAAAACACAGGAGGTATCATGAGCTCTCAGTATGTAATTGTTGAAATCATTTGGATACTCTGCTTGGGGTAGAAAAGTTCCTTTTGTTGTTAAAGACAGGGACTTGTTATGTATTCCAGGCTGTCCTTGAGCTTGCTCTGTAACCCAGAGCTGGCTTTAAATCTGTGATCTTCCGCCTTCACCTAACCAAGTGCAGGGATGAAAGGTGTGTGTTCCCAAACTGGCTTAGAAAAGCTCCTTTTTATACAATACTTCAGCTCTGTCACTGAACACAGATCAGGCTATCCCACCGGAGGGGTGGAGAGGCAGTGCGTGTAATGTTTCTATATCGTGTTCCAGGTGATGGGGACCCACAGGACCCATCCCCTCCTTCCCAGGACCTGGTGCCTACCTCACAGACTGTGCAGTGCCAGTGTGTGTCCACTCGGTCCTTGCACTCACAGCAGGTGCAGAGCATCTGGCAGGCGGACCTGCAGGGATGGTTGGAGTGAAGAGGGCTCATCCCGACCACCAATCAGATCACTGGGGATGAGAGGGTCAAGGTCACCCACGGAGGCAGGAGCTCGGGTCACAAAGCACGCCTGGGGAAGCGAGGCTCACTGACTCAGGACCACAGTGCCACCAAGGCAGATGGGGTTGCTTCACCCATCTCGGCTCTCTCTGAGCTTAGTGTAATCCTCCTGACACATCCTCTGGCCTCTTCCGCCCCACGGAATCAGTCCTTCCAAAGCAGAACAGCGAGGTGCAGGGCCACTGATCGCACACTGGACCTTTTGCCCCAAGTCTACATGAGACGGAACCCGGGCTTTCACCTGAATCTGATCACAAGGGACCAGTCTAACAAATCTACAGGGAGACATTCTGTAAAGTAACTGCTCTGGGCCAACCAACAACATGCTTGCATAGTTTAAGGAGAGGCTGGAGCTGTCCGTAACGGAACGACACCAGGAGACGGAGCAGCTCAGCATGATTCTTCATCGCAGGCTGGGATCTAAGGACCCCATGTTAGGCAGTGATGCCAGCTGGCAATGTAGCGCCGTGCAAAGATCCTGGGTTCAGTTCCCTGTACCGTAAAAACTGAAGAAAACAAGAAACCAAAATAAAACCAAAATACTGTAGTACGGCAATGCAGGCCATGTCTTCTTTCTTAGCAGGTACTTGCTAAAATAGAAATTAAAGAAAGAAAAATCGGACAGGTATAGGGTCCCCTGTGCAGCTTTCCCAAAGGTCTGAAAGTTTAAACTACACTTAGTAGGGGTTGGACGGGTAAAAAAGTAAAACATCTCCTTAGTCCTTATTACTGAAGCAGGAACAGTCTTGTTCCTGAAGTTTGGAAACTTGTAGTAACTGTCAGTTCCCACAAGCATCAGTGCAAGGGCTGCAGCTGTAACAAGAGGCTGAGATTGTAAATGAATTTGGTATTAATTAGCACAGCACTATAAACTCATTACACTGATAAGTCACACGACGTCACCTGATGAAATCAAGAACTTGTACGAAACTTCCACGTAGCACACTATTCATTTTATTTTACTTTATATTTACCAGACAGGGTGTCACTGCAGAGTACAGGCTGCCCTCAAACTCCCAAGGTGTCACTGCAGAGTACAGGCTGCCCTCAAACTCCCAATCTCACTGCTTTGTCTCGAATATGCTGGATTCACCACCCTGGCCTAGCCCACGCTTGTAGACCAGTTTTAAGAGACCTAAAATCTGTGCAGTTGGGCACAGGCACAGACACGTTCGCTGCTCTGTTACACAGCTAAGCCAATGCCTGACTTTTTCTTTTCTTTTTTCTTTTTGGAGACAAGGTCTCACTTCGTAGTTCAGGCTGGCCTTAAACCCACTGTGTAGCCCAGGCTGGCCTTGAACCCTCAGCCTCAGTGTCCCAAGTGCTGGGATTACAAGCCTGTGCCACCTCACCTGGCCAATGTTTGACTTTATAACCGACCTCCACATCCTGATTTGAAAGCCATGCAGTGTGTCCACTAACCATCACAATACATTCTCGGGGCCTTTCCCATGGCTCTAGGCATGTTAGAATTTTGTGACATGAACTATTACTTGAAACAGCTCATAACTATGAACTGCTGATATTTATCACCTAATTACCAAGGGCCCCACTAAATCTCAGGAATCTCCATTTCACCAGCCCAGACGAGGTCATAGGGTGAGGCCTCTAGTACCTCAGGCGCCATGTTGACCACATCAGGCGGCCAGTGCTCAGCCACAGAGGGTCGGGGCAGAGAGGACTATGGGAAAGATGCCCTGAGCAGCCCTAAGGTTCCGCGGCATGATAACAGATTCCTCTCTAGCAGAGGGTCGTGCCTGCTTATTTTCCTCGGAAAGATACTATAGCCTGATTTAACTCTCCATTGCTCATTTCTATGTCTCCTTTCCCCAGGTATTTTCTTTCTTTTTTTTTTTTTTTTGTCTCTTTTGAGACAGGGTCTCGCTATGCAGTTCAGGCTGGCCTTGGGCTCACTTTGTAGCCCAGGCTGGTCTCCAACTCACAACAATCCTCCTGCCTCAGCCTCCCTAGTGCTGGGATTACAGGCCTGCCACCAGCCCCCCTCCCCCCGCCCCCAGGTATTTTCTAAGACCCTGCGGACCGGGTTCGTGACCCAGCTGAAGTTAGAGTAGGACAGGGCAGGATGGGCGGTGTTCTCCAAACAATTCTTCGCGTGCGCACTGTGCTCTGGGCCTTGTATCCCCCAGGGACCTCGAGGACAATTCTGACGCCACTCAGGGCCCGGCCGGCAAATTCCAGCGGGACCAGGGCGGGCTGGGTGCGGTCGGCCCCCGGGCCTCGGTGACAGGGATGCAGCCTCAGTGTCTCCAGGTCTTCGAGCGGGGAGGGAGAGGCAGAGACGAGAGAAGGGGAAGACACGAGGGGAGAGGAAAGTGGCTGAGAGCCCCCCGCCCCCCCCCCGCGCGCAGAGCCCCTCCCCGACGGTCCGGCGCGTCCCTAGCGCCACCGCGGGCCGCGGACCGGACTGCGGCTCCCGGCTGGGCTGCGGACGACCGTAGTGGTTGTCGTGATCCGGGAGGCACAGTCCCGGTCTCGGTCACGCCGAGGGCAGTGGGCCCCCGCGAGCTCTCAAAAGTCCCCCGGGCTGGATGCGGACAGGCGAGGGCTGGCCTGGGACTGGGCTCCAAGGGCCACTGCCACGACTGAGCACCTGGTGGCGGCGCGCGGTTACACCTGGATCGGTCAGCTCGGCCTCGCTGCGACCACGTCCCAGACTCACAGCTGCCGAGGAAAAGTTTGGTTTTGACTCACATTTCAGTGCGAGGTCCGCGGGCTCGGGCAGGAACTGCACGGGGAGTGGAGCTGCTCAACTCCTCATAACCAGGAAGCAGCCAGCAGGAAGAGTCCGAGGAGACACCCCCTTCCCAGGCCACCCCCAGTGACCTACTTCCTCCCTCGGCCCCACCTCCAGCAGCACAGTGAGCCGCCAGGGCAGCGCCCCCGGACCGCACCGCCTTCCAGATCCCCACCTCTGACCGCGCAGCCCTTTCGGCGGCGTTCTGACTCCAGCCTAACTCGACCTTTCTTCCCAAGGCGGCAGCCGAGGGAGCCGGGGGACAAGCGTCCGTCCTAGTGTGCCAGAACTAAACGGCAGGGCTGGGGTAGGGACCCCGGGCGCTTCTCTCCTGGCCCCGGCCCTGGCTGAGGGAGCCAGACCTAGCTGGGTGGAAGCTGCTGGCTGGAGGTCACCGAACACCCCTGGCTCTAGGTAGGTGCTAAGACCTAGGGAAGGTTCACAATCCATCCCTAGTCAGTTTTCCAGACAAACACAGCCCCACAGAAAGGCAACAGCAAGGCCGTAGTTGTGCCTATCACCGCGCAGGGAGCCCATGCACCCCTGCAAATGCCCTAACTCCCTCTCCAGGGCAAGTGGCAATGCTTTTCTGTGGGTGATGCTTACTTTCAACACACTCCATAACATATATTATAATGTAGGTTTTGTTTGTTTGTTTTGGTTTTTTGGTGCTGGAAATTGAACGTAGGGCCTCGTGCTTGCCTGCAGGCACTGCACCCCTGAGCTAAATCCCTGGCCTGATAATGTAGATTTAACAACACGGAAGTGTGATATTGAGGCAAGTGATAGTTTGTTACATGGTGTAGAAATACAAAAAAGGACATCTGCCTCATATTTGTGTTTGTATGTGCAAATATATTAACAATATAGGAAAGAATTTCCTATGACAATCACGATCCTTGTCTCTGTTACTTGGTTATGTGAACTACCATCTACTGGTATATTCAGAAGGTATTTCTGAATAGCCTAATCCTTCAGCAGGGACTTCTGTAGGAGTTGGATCTTTTTTTGTTTCTTTTTTCGCTTTCTTTTTTTTGAGACAGGGTTTCACTATGCAGTTCAGGATGGCCTTCAAGTCACTTTGTAGCCCAGGCTAGCCTCATGGCAATCCTCATGCCTCAGCTTGCCAGGTGCTGGGATTAGAGACGTGCGCCACGACACCTGGCTGGGTGTTGGTATTGGTTCCTTATGTGGTACGGTGACCTACAACTCCATTCCTGAAGGGTCTGGGCTATTTATCAGCCTGCCTGGATTGGGTTATTCTAGTCAGTCAAGCTTCATACTTTATACTAGCTCATGGTGATGTGAGGAGACCCCCTTAAAGACTCCATTGTGATGAGCAATCCGATCCCCCTCCTACTCCGGATCAGTGCCCCTGCCCACACCATCACTCCTTTTGTAGCCTGTTGACTCAGAGGCACAGGAGTCCAGAATGGGGTGGGGTTGGGGGAGTCCTAACTTCTGGTTCAGTGGAATCATTGTGCCTCTTGGTAGAAGCATCACCCCCCCACCTCAACTAAGACATCTTGGTCACAGAACAGTAACAAATGTTTTGTTAATGAGTCACTAGGGATAATGGGAAGCCATACCATTCCCATGTTCACCCTTTGATACTTAAATCTGTGCGTCCTGGCTGTGGGAGAAATGGTATCATTTATCAGGTCAGTTTCTGATCCTATACAGCCTTCTGAAGATCCCTGCCCAACCCTACAAGGTATTGCCACCTAGCTGTCACCGTAACTGCAGCTGCAAAAGGCAGTTACACCAATCCATCAATGCAGGTGCTTTTTTTTTTTTCTGAGACAGGGTCTCACTACCCAGTTCAGGCTGGCCTTGAGCTCACGTTGTAGCCCAGGCTGGTCTCTAACTCTCAGCGATCCTCCTGCCTCGGCCTCCTGCCTGATGGGATTACAGGCGCATCACCACACCCAGTCGCCCTGCTATTTTTATATTTTTGAGACCAGGTCTTGATGTGTGGCCCACGCTGGCCTTGAACACCTGGGCTCGAGTGATCTTCCTGCCTCAGGCTTCCAAGTAGTCGGGACTGCAAGTGTGTGCCATTGAGCCTGGCTCTTCCGGAATGTTTTTTAAAAAAAATCCTCATAGTAAGTTGCCCTGCATTTTGCTCACTTTGACTTTAGTTAGCAGCATCTAAAAAAAAAAAAAAAAGAAAGAGCACACAGTCTCAGACAAAACAGAGAGTTGAGCATTTGTAAAGCCGTGGTAGTGCTACAGGCTCCCTTCCAAAATAGGGTGTGATGCTCAGGGGTCTCCAGGAGCAGCCCGTCTCTTAATACAATCTTGGCAGCTCAAAAAGGGGTGCAGAGGTGCAGGACTACAATGTAGCCTTATGTATATTCGTCCAATGACAGTTAAACCTGAAATCGTCGCTGGTACCCTATGACAAATGCATACAGCCCTGATTAACTGTTTCCTTTAATATCAGGAAAAAGGCAGGGACATCGTCTACTCTCACCTCTGTCAGTCTACCTGGTACTGGCAGTAATGCTAGCACAAGAAGGCAAGATAGAGAAATGAACAGGTTAGAGATTGGAAAAGAAGACTTTTTTCTCTCTCTCTCTTTCTCTCTTTTTTGGTACCAGGAATCAAACTCTGGGCCTTGCACTTGTCAGGCAGGTGCTGTGCCACTGAGCTACATCCCTGGCACAGAGAAGACTATATAGGGAGACCCTGTCTCAGAAAACAACAGAAACAACAAAAAGCCCCCAAAACAAGTAAAATTAGTAGATCAGAAGGACAGGGGTATGTAAGCGCTACTCAGTTATAAAATTTCATACCAAAACGAGTGCAAAATGGATCATGGGTTTAAATATGAAATACAAAACTCTTAAAACTTTGAGATGATAGCATAGGATGAAATGTTTTGAACTTGGGGCTCAGTTCAGAGTTCTTAGAAATAATATAAGAAGATGAATTCAGTGGGCTGGGGATATAGCTCAGTGGAATAAGTGCCTGCCTGGCAAGCGCAAGGTCCTGAGTTCAATCCCCAGTACTGCAAAAAAAAAAAAAAAAAAAAAAAAAAAGATGAATTCATAAAAGAAATAACAGTATAATAATTGGATCTGATCAAATTTAAAACTTTAACCTTACAAAAATGTCACATTAAAGGTATGAAATTATAAACCATTGGCTCAGATAACTTATTGGGGTAACAGACAGCTGTAATTCTAGGTACAAGGAGGCTGAGGCAGAAGGATCATATATTTGAGGCCAGCCTGGGCAACTTAGGGAGACCTTATCTCAAATTCAAAAATAAATAAAAAAGTCTGGAGATGTGGCTCAGTGATCCCTGGGTTCAATCTCTAGTACCAAAAGTCAAACAAAACCTAGAAGAAAATATTAGCAGACTTCCTAAGTTAAGAAGAATTGGCTGGGGATGTAGCTCAGTGGCATAAGTGCCTGGCACACACAAGGTCCTGAGTTCAATCCCCAAGACCACAAAAAAAGAAGAAGAAGAAGAATCATATCTAGAATAGATTAGCTTCATTTTCCAATTGTTATTTGCTTATATAGAAATGAAGAAGTGAAAACATTCAAGGCTCTCTAAATATCCACTAATCCTGCAACCATGATAAACTCACTTACTAGTTCTTGCATTTTCTTTGTTTTTCAGAGAGGCCTTGGGATGTTTTATTTACACAATCAATCAATATTTATTTATTTATTTTGTTTTTTTTGAGAGAAGGTCTCACTATGCAGTTCAGGCTGGTCTTGAGCTCACTTTGTAGCTCAGGCTTGTCTTTTTTTTTTTTTAGATTTTTTTTTTTTTTTTTTTTGGTGCTACTGGGGATCCAACTCAGGACCCTGTGCTTGCTAGGCAGGCGCTTATTCCACTGAGCTATATCCCCAGCCCTCAGGCTCCTCTTGAACTTGCAATGATCCTCCTGCCTCAGCCTCCCAAGTGCTGGGACTACAGGTAAGCGCCACTACACCCACCTGTTTAAACAATCATAACAGAGTGAAAAGAGTCTTGAGGTCTGAGGTGTAGCTCAGCCAGGGAACCAGTTTGCTCGGTGTGTGCTGGGCCCTAGGTTTGATCACCAGCACTTCCTTCCCAAGGACTTTGCCTCTTCCTCCTGTCCTCCGTGTGTGCTGTGACCCAGCATCCAGCACCTCACTGGGAAGGCCCAGGGCGTTGGACTCTCAGTGCCCCTTGAGCTGAGGGAGAGAGCACTGCCCTCCTTCCCTTACTGGGGTTGAGGTTACCAGGCTCTGTGAGGAGGCTCTGTTCCAGGCTGGGAAGTCGACTCTCAGCGCACTGCCAGGTAAGGACCTGGTCTGCTGGGGGCTTTAAGACCCTGAGTGGGGTCTTTGCCGAGAATTCCCAGTGTTTGTCTCCTCTGTAAATGTGGTGGCTGAGAATGACTAATTTTTTTTTCTTTTGTCTTTTTGATACAGGGTCTCACTATGCAGTTCAGGCTGGCCTTGAGCTCACCTTGTAGTCCAGGCTGCTCTCAGATTTACAACGATCCTCCTGCCTCAGCCTCCTGAGTGCTGGGATTACAGGCGTGCGCCAACACGGCCAGCTTTATTTTTGTTTTTTGAGGGTTTGGTTAGGTAGCCCAGGTTGGCTTGAGCTCAGGGCAATCCTCCTGCCTCGGCCTCATGAGCGTTGAGATTAGAGGCATTTGTCGTCACACCTGGCTTGTTTTTCTGTCTGTTGTTTGTTACTATTTTCCCTTTTGTCCATTTTCTTTTATATTAATTGGTACTTTGAAAATCCCACTTTTCAAATCTGTTCACTTTTTTGTTTTGTTTTGAGGTGCTGGTGACTGAACTCAGGCCTTGAACCTGCTGGGCAGTAGCCGTGGGCTACATCTACAGTCCACTGAACAACTTTGTCCTAATGTTTTTGAGAGAAGGCCTTGTTTTTTGTTTTCCATTCAGTATTTCTTCTCTCATTTCCTCCTTGCAACACTTCAGGGAGAAGCTGCTGCTCTGAGCCTGCAGGCCGGCTGTCTTCAGCCAGAGGCAGCGCTGATTGGAAGGGGAACGAACTCTCCCTGTGTCCACTTGGGGCTCGGTCCGCCCTGGCCCCGAGTCCAGGGGCTGCGCGACCCTCTGTCTGCACAGGCGCCCACCGCGGCCCTTCCTGAGGTCTCTGCCCAGCGCACCCGCAGCTGCGCCCCTACGCCCCGCGGTCCGGTCCGGTTCTTTGCCGCCCTCGGCCGAGCTGGCCCTGCCTCTCCGCCCCTCCCCCGCAGCTGCCCTGCTCGCCTCGCCCGAGCCCTTCCCCACCCCCACCAG
>PVLD010005794.1:0-107839 GCA_004027595.1 Dinomys branickii | reverse complement strand
TGACTAAATTTGCATGTCTGTATATGGGTCCATACATCTACAATTCGAAGATATCAATGGATAAAGCAACAACAACTGTTGAGACCATATCACCTTGTCTATAGATTAGTTGTGATTGTACTATTTTCTATGATAATGGGTGTCTGTTTGTCAATAGGTTTTTGTACTTTTATGTTTCTAAAATAAAAAAAAAAAAAAGTACAATAGCCACAAGTTACAAAATAGAATAACAATCACCCAAACCTAGAAAGGAACAGCAACAAACACTGGTCATGCACAAAGCAGAAGAATATGACCCATAATTCAGAAAACAGTGTGATACAAACAGTAGCAGAAATTATAGTGAAAGTGGAATCAGAAAAAAAGAATTTTAAGGTTTCCACTAAAACCAATTTCAAGTATTTAAAGATAACACACGTATATAGGTTGGAAAGATGACAGAAAAATGCTGAACAAGAAACAAAAAACAGAGGAAGTGAAAACCTCAGTGTTCTGTCAAGCCAAACACCATATCGACTCCACACAAAGTGTCAGAACAAGTTTGTTAGAGCCAAAATATGACAAGCCATCGCAGGAAAATTAAGCAATTTCTAACTTCCCAAAGGAGGTGCTCCCAAATGGTGTCTGAATGTCTGAGTGTCTGAATATCTGATTTCATAAATTAAAGAAACAATAAAGAAACAAATAGAAATTTACAGAATATTGCTTGTTAAATTTCCTTCCCTGGACAAGAGCATAGGGTGTTGATTGATCTTTTGTCATTTAGATTACTTATGCAAAGTAAAGAATTCTCCCCTTCATTCATAGTCTTAACAACTTCAGTTTATATACAGGAAGCTAAGATGAACTTCTGAAAATTGAAAATTTATCAACACACGAGTCCTTGGAATCCAGGAAGGTGTGACAACTATCCTTCAGTCCATGACTTCCAGCCCTGATAGAAAATTGAAGACCTTTTTTATTGTTGATGATGCCTTCAACTTTGAATCAGTGAAAATGTTATTTTTAAATGATAGTGAAATAAATTTCCAGTATGGAGTAGGAAAAACAGAAAGTAATTTTTTAATCAAAAAAATCATATTTAGACTTTTCCGTAATTTCCTCTTCCTTGTCTGCAAATTTCTGTATTGTTTTTTATAATGAGTAGATACTTTAAAATTGGTGGAAAGTCGCTGTTCTGCATAGGTTAACCATGAATATTAATTTCTTTTGATGAAGTAGAATTCCATATTGGAAATTCTATATGTCAAGGAATGAAGGAGGCCCTCTGACAAAAGCCAGATGAAAAATGAACTTCTCAGTACAAAAGATTTTGAGGGACTTTATTCTTCCGTTAACCATAAAAGGCAGGAAGTGGTCGAGTCTTTCTCAGTCTAACGGTCAGAACATACTTCTCCCATGAACATTTCCATAGCTGTAACCTCGTGAGAGAGCGGGGCCATGTGTGTGGTGGCACCTGTCCAGCTAAACCACACCAGAGCAACGCACACCAACTGTGACAAAATGTTGTATCTGTATTATTTTAAGTCTGCATTATTGTGACATTTTGTTACATATAATTAGGTATCTAATTTTTTTTAAAAAATTTAAACTCTCCTTCCATCCCTCTGGGTTCTCCTGACACTTATTTCTCTTCTTACTTTCAAAAGATCTGTTTCTATTTTTTTCCAGTTCACTCTTTTATCAAATCCCTTTTTTTTCCAGTTCACTCTTTTATCAAATCCCTTTTCTCTCATTTCTTCCCATTCATATATATATATATATATATATATATATACACACACATGTATATATACTTGCCAATGTTTATAGCAGTAATTTATAATAGCAAAATCTTCAAATGTGCTTATATGCAAATCAACAGATGAAGGGAAAAAAGTCTGTTATTTATATATAAAGAAGTACTACTCTATAATGAAGAAGGATAAACCAGAGATACATGTAAGCAGATAGGTTCAGCTCAAGAGCATAATGCTAAATGAAATAAATCAGAACAAAGCTTTAAATACCACATGCTTTCTTTTATTTGAGAAACTCAAACTGGAAATAAAAGTCAGATAATACAAATTAGGGAGATCTCTTTCAAATGTGAACAGAATCAAATGTTTTCTAATGGTATAATTTTATTATTTTTCTAAGATGCACTCATCTATTTACTTATTTATCCCAGTACTGGGGGCTGAATTTAAGCTAGAACTTTAACAATGACCACATGACTGCACAAGTTCATTTATTGAGTATTTTAAAATAAGAAGTCCATGTAAAAGAAACTTTCAAAACATGTTCTCATTATTATATATCAAGCAGAATATTAAGAAAGCTGTTCTTTACAAAAATGTGGATTATTACATGAACAACTCTTAAAAATGGCAAAACATCACACACTTGTAAATTGTATATTGTATTTGAAATCTGAAACTATGTTCTGTGTTCTGTAATTTAGGACATAGTTAATTCTCCTTTTTAAAAATTCTTCCATGACTGAATTACTTAACTAAACAATGAATTTCCTCTGCTCAGATTGGAAACGTAGTCTCTAGCAATGATTTATGATTGGTTGAAATTATGTATTTATTTAATCTGTTTGAACTATTTTTAATTTTTTCCCAAATCTAAGTTTTTAAAGTATATGCTGAATAAAGACTACTAAAATACCAGTGGTAACATATTAAAACATAAAAATTATCCTCCACTGTTTGTAGGAGTGCAGACTGATGCAACCAGTGTGGAAATCAGAATGGAGTTTCCTCAAAAAATGAGGATTAGAGGTCCCATTTGACCTAGCTATGCCCCTCTGGGTATCGTCCCAGAATTAAAAAAATATATATACCACAGCTATATGCGTGTACCCACGCTTATAGTAGCGCAATTCATAATAGCTGAACCTTGGAAACAACTCAAATGCCAATCAACAGAGGAATGGTTAAAAAAGAGGTGGTGCCCAGTTCCAATGCAAACCATTTACATGTATTTAAAGGTGATCTCTGCTGTGTCGATATTGTTGCCTCCTTAGTGAAGAAAACAAAGTTAACACATAAATAGGACAGATCCACAATCCAGCTGTTCAGGTTCATTGTCTTTAGGACGTTTAGCATCTTTGAATGAGTTTTCTCAAAGTGAGAAAGGATATTGTACTATTTGTGTCTAGAACCTGTAGTTACATACAATTTTAAAATCTCTATTTCCTTCTTTCCTTTCTACCTATTTTTTATTTTTATTTTTTTCTACTTACATTAATCGTCTCTACAATCTGATTAAGTATACTAGACTGAGAGAGAAGGAGGAAGGGAGAGGGAAAGAGACAGAGAGAGAATGTCAGTGCTATTTAAATATGTACCTGAGGATTACTTAAAATGAGCATTCTTTTCCTTTCAGAGAAAGTATACTGATTATTTCCGTATTATCTCAATGCAGGTCTGGTGATTTTCAGCTGAAAGTGGCCAAGAGAAATCTACTCATTATTGAAGTTCAACAGTTACAAATTGTGTCCTTGTAGGGATGGAGGGAGTGCTCTTCCCAGCTGCTGGGGCTTCCCTTTTGTTTCCATTTTTCTTTTCATTAGCTTTTATCTCATCCATTAATTCCTTCTGCTATGAAGATTGGAATGCTCCAAAGTGATTTTCTTTTTGTTCACAAATACCATTGAATATATTTATGTTATAATATTTATCTCCATCCCCTCACTTAATCCTTAAACCATCAGTAACTCTGTTAATGAAGAAATGTGCTTTTGTAATACTTCTTGGGCAGGAGAAAATGCAAAATAGGGCAGAAAGTGCTTTATAATAAATACAATCTGGAATCAAACAGTAGTTTCATGGTTATATCAGGGCCTTATAGAAATTCCTTAATATTTTTGACCCTCATTATCTTGATATTCAAAAGAAGATAAGCCTTTATTAGATTTCTGATAAAATTACATACACTTATTACATAATTAACATTGAAAAACTGTACATTCTATATTCTTAAGGAAACAAACCTTAATAGCATATCCCCAGACAGTCTTAAGCTGAAGTTCATGAAGTCTTTGAACTTGAAGACCTAAAATGTACCATGAGCTCCTTTTGTGCATTGTTTTCACACTGTGTGCATAGTTATATGCTTTTGTAAAATTAAATATATTAATATTTTCCTTACAGTTAAGATTGCTATCTCTTCCCAGTTAAACATTTTCTTCCTTAGAATTCCTTTCATGTTTATTGGAACATCCAGTGGAGAACCTACCATGAGAAAAGGAAAACATAATTCATGAAGAAAGTAAAATATATTTTTACCTTTCCCTTTTCTACAACATTTGTCCATGAACAGATTCCTAGACTATTAGTTGAACAAATAATTTTCATTGAAAAGGAACATTTCTACATCCTAGGAAAAATTAATTTACATTTCTCCCATATTTTAATCGAGAAATGCCAAAAATAAAATTTACTAGAATGCTTCTCTTTGTATGTTACCTGCACAGAAATACAGTATCCAAAAATTAAGTTCATCTGTGTGTAAAGCTTTGTGTCTTAAGAACAACTGGTCATCAGAGTATATCTCAAATTACCTGAACCTCCTTGTCCTCCATTATCAGACAAAATGTTAAGGTAAATTTGTTACTGATGCTCTCAAGGGGGGTCTAATGACTGAAAATTCTAGGTATTGAAAGCAATATTGAAATTTCACTATCTGTTGTGTTCTACAAAGACAGGCTTCATAAAAATGTTTTTAGTATTTTCATTTCAATTTTTTCATTAGACCCTTTATTTACTCTTACAGTTGCAATTGCTGCTTTAAAATTTTTATTTAAAAAATTGGAATGTAAATCAAAACAGTAAAATACCATAAGAATGAATACATGAATTATTGAAACTTTTTTTTGTCATTACTTAAACAAAGACAAACTAACAAATATCTGTGTCTACAACAATCTATCTACTGTCTTATTCATACATATTAATTGAGATAAAAAATGAAAATGATGTCAGAGAAAATTTACACTGGACAAGTTTGTAAGCAAGAAAGACTTTATTCAGGACCTCAGGACTGGGAAAAACAGCTCAGAACTCGATTTGAGCTCGGCTCCAGTGAAACAAAAGACTGCACTTGGGTGTTTAGGCCACCTATTTCCTCACTGATGTTACCCCAAGTAAAAGCAAAACTTCTCATACCTTCACAGGGAAAGGGATTGTATAACTTGGAGCAATCACCTGCAGAAATTAGGCTCTTGCCCTGCAATAGAAATTGGGCAATAAAAAGCCAACTTTCTTGATGATTCCATTTCACAGTGATGTTTCCGGTCTTTGAAAAAGATATCCTTGTGTTGTAAAACTGGCAGAAGCTTTTAAAAAGACTTACATCTCAAAAATAAGCAGAGAACAAATTTACAACGGCAAGGTTTCTAAAGTAAATTCAAGGAGATTCGAGGAAATTCAAGGGTGTCGAATGAAAAGAAAGCCTGTTTTTTCAATTCTATTTGTACTGAGTGTAAAGGAAAGTGACCATGACCAACTAGGATTCAAAAACTCTCCATCTTCATGAAGCTTTTATTTTTATTAGGCTTTATTTGAAAGGCAATTTTAGTTCCACATACGAGTTTCTAAAATGTACAGAGATTTCCTGTGTACTACCTACACTGACACATGCATAAGCTTCCCCATTATAATCATCTTGGCCAGAGGATCGATTTTTTAGAATTGATGGCTCTACATAAGGTATAATTATCCAAATAACTTAGTTTATATCAGGGTTCATATTTGCTATTAAAAAGTCTATGATTTTGGATAAACGCATAACACCATAAATCTAACATTAGAAAAACATGTAGTTTCACTGCCCTACAAATCCTTTGCACTGTGCTCCCTCCTTACACCTTAACCCCTGAGAATCACTGATCCTCAGAATATTAACATATTTTTAAAAATATTTCCAGAATATCATGTAGTTGGACTACAATTTTAGTTAGCCTTTTCAGATTGTTTCTTTTCATTTCATAATATGGATTTATGTTTTCTTTTTTCTTGAGTTGATACTTCATTCCCCTTTAACAACAAATAAGATTTTATTGTCCAGGTTTAGAAGAGTTTGCCCATTCACTCATGAGACAACATCATCTATGCTTTCAAGTTCTCAGTATGAGTAAAGGTACTGTGAACATCTGTTTACAGATTTATGTGTAGGCTTATTTTCATTTTTTCTGGAAAAATGCGTGGAGAGTAATCACTATATCTTATGAGTAGTCTTTAATTTGTTCACTAAAGTGTAATTATTTTTCCAATGTGGCCGTATGAAATGCCTTTTGTTCCACATCTTCACAAGCATTTGATGTTATACATGTTCTAAATTTTTATTATTGTTGTAAGTGTAGAGTGGTATCTTTGCAAAATTTTGTCCCATAATCTTAAGGGAATCAAAGTTCCCTTACCTGGTTTGTTAGTTCACTGAAGGAAACCACATTTTAGAATTTCACTGCCCTAACCAACCTACACAATTTCCTTTTTATGTATCATAAACTGCTTCCATTGTTTTTTTTTTTATTAGTACGTGTTTGTTGTACATAATTACATTCATTGTGAGATGTTCGGACATATATAAAATACACATCAGCTTTTCTCAATTGAACATATTAATGTAGTTTAGATTGAATTTCCTCTATAGTAATGAACCCTTAAGTTCATCTTCATTTTCACACTACTTAGTGTTTTGTTACCACATTGACTCTCTAATTTTATTTTTCTATAATTTCCAGAAAGTCACTTAAAACCACCACAATACACTTGGTCTTTGAATAATGTTATTATCTGTAGTAGTAAGTGTTACCCAGTAAAACAACGGTGGAATGTATGCTGACAACAATGTTTAATTTTAAGTAAATAACTCATGATACTCTAGTGGAATGTATAGAGCAGACTAGCATGATACAAGTGCCAACAGAAATTGAAATGCTAGCCTTGGTAAGAATACATTCTAGAGAAGGGATTTGTTTTTTGGGAGGGGCTTCACAGTCTGTTTTCTTAAGACTTTCTGTTGGTTTCTGAGACCCATCAGCACTACAAAGCTTCGTGCACTTTATTCAGAGTTACTGATTTAATGTGAATCACAAAGTGAGTGCTATCACCTCAAATCCATTTGTAGAATTGCTTACATGCAATGATTGTCTCACTGTTAGTCTAAATTGGCAGAATGCTAAAGGTCACTCTGAGCAAAGTTCATTTCATTTCTCTAATCTATGGGATCCAAAATGATGACACAAAAGTAGATGGAAGCTACTGAGATAATGGGGACCAAGACGTGCGTGAGAGTGGGTGCAAGGGAGGCGGATGGGGGACAGGCCTTGTCCAGACATGTTGTGTGTGCACAAAACACATTTGGGACAAATTTTAAAATAAAAACATAAAATCAGTGAAACAGTTTGAACAATAGCATTTACTGGAATTATAATTTTCAAAGCAAATAATTTAACAAGTCAAATTTCAAATTAAAAAATGATACTGGAGTCTTCGAAAAATTAAAGTGCATAAAACACTAGTAGGTTGTCATTTAGTGGCACATTTCACTGTTCTTCTATTTATATTTTGCCTCTGAAATATTTAAACACTAATGTGAAAGTTTCAATAATAAAATATTTCATACAGATATGTACATGTGTATGAATACTGATTAACACAAAAGGAATCTTTCTCCAATCAATAGCTAAATAGCTCATGTCTTAGCAAGTGATGTCCATCAATATACATCAATATTAAAATCAATATTAAAAAAGATGCCAGAGCATATGTTCCTCTAAGGATTACACTTCATTTACATGTTCACTAATATCTTTCTTAAATGCATATCTGATTATTCTTTTTCAGGACACACACATGATGGTTATAGAAAATTGAATTACATTTAAACTGTTTTTAGGTCATTGACCCCTTTATCAATCTGCATGTTTACATTGAGTAAATGCAACAAATCTTTTTGCATTGTGTAGTTAATGTGTTTATAAATGCAAATTTTATGATCATACAAGTTTTTCATTAAATATATTTGATTCAGAAATTTAATACTAAAATATAAGTGTTTAAAATAGCAATATTTTAAGATTTGAATGTCCAAATTAACTAATCCATATATTGGCAGATGACTTACATGTCTTATGTTGTTCCTGAATTTGTAAAACAATCACTTAAAATCTCATTACTTTTTAAATATTATGTCTAATTGAATTCTTTTCATGATATTTCAAAATTCTTTACCCAAGTAACATACGTAGTCATTCAAATAAATAAATTATTCAATCATTCAAATAAATAAATTCCCTCAGTTACTTCTTATATTATAATTTTAGCAGTCTCATATAAATCATTCTGAATATGTGAAGGTCCAAGATATTTTTATAACTAAACTTTCACAATTAAAATTAAGACAGCAAAGGAAATTTCAGTTTGATCTTGATCATCTTAGTTTAGAATTTTTCACTTTTATTTAAAAGGGATTTGCATATACATGTCATCAATATACTTATGATCATTAAGAAAAGAAAAATCCAACAATCACTAATTGCATAGTCTAAAAAAAGAACCTCATTATCTGTTATAATTTGATACTTCATTAAAGTTTTTTTGTGTATATCATACTCTTTCTTATCATCAAAAAGTACGTGAAGCTCATTAACTATATTGAAGTGACAAATTTCTTTCTTTGACTGCAAGCTTCTCTTCTTTTTATCAGTAAGTATTTTTCTTTCAAGATTATATTTAATCTTTTTTTACCCTTTAAATGATTTACTCCTTAACTATCATGAACAATTTTATAATTAAATGTTTTGACACAAAAAGCTTATCTATTTAGCTAAAAGCTTAGATATAGATTGCCTCACTGTGCGAAAAGTCTTTATGCCTAAGAGCGGGCAAAGGAGTGTATGAAGGAGATTATAAACACCAGAATAACCTTTAACCTTGATTATTAAAGATGCTTTTAATAATTTAAAATTTTAATATACCTGAGGATTTCATATTTACTTCATTATGCTTAAAACATATAGTTGAATTTTCTCCTACTGATAATGAAAAATACCGCTGTTGTTAGATCGTTTAGACATGGGGAAAATGTTCCTCTGTGACATCAGCAGGTGGTATTGAGTCTCTTTTTGTTATGTGCTGCCTGATTTGATGCTGATGGTGAATTTTATGTGGATCTTACTAGCTATAGAAATAAAAATTATACTAGTTTTCACAGAGCTGACTGTATGGGATGGGCATCACAGCAGAACCATCAAAGTGCTAGGCCCCAACAGGAGTTACGGAACATAGCACATCACTTCTGAGGAAGTCAATTGATTTTTGTATTAAAATGGAGAAAAGAGTAAGAAATCCCATCAGGATGGTTGGAATTTATACCTTCTATTAGTGGGGCTTCACTGTCAGAAATTTAATTATAGCTTTATTGCAAGAGTTGTTACTGCTTAACAAGAGTGCAAACAGTCCAGACTTTACCAAATATCACAGATAAGTACCTTAGATCGTACCTCATCAGTATTCAAATTAAGCATGAAAATAAGCCTTGGCCTAATATTCAAATTCACACGTCACTGTCCATTTCTGTACTACAAAATTTAAGATATCACTTTATCAGTTTTTAAATGGGCACATATAATACTGCCAGAGAATAATAAAAAAGTCCTGGTTATATTCCTTTCAAATAAGGAATTCTTTATAAATGCATCTGATTTTAAAATTTATGTAGCTACTTATACTTTTAATTGAGTGATACATAGACCTTGTATTTTAGTGTGCTTTATGGAAAATTTTATGAATACAATATTAATGTAAGGGAAATATTATATATTAACAAACTAACAAAAATTTTGACAGTAGCTGATTTAAATATCTGAGACCATCATATATATATATATATGCATATGTGCATGTATATTATATGACTTTGTATATGAAGCCATACATATGTACATGTATGTATGTCTAAAGCCATATTTTCATTTATTTTGAAAGTTTCCTTTAGGATATTTGGGGATCAAAAGAATAAAAATGGGGAAAACAAAGCACACTTAAATGAGTCCTTGGTTAGAGAATAAAACACAATCATGTCCAATAGATGTTTGCTATATAACCTGGAAAAGATACTTGTGCTTGATGACTTTAGATTTGGTTAAATATGTCAATCAAAAGCCAGCATTCTATAGGAATGAATGATCTTCATTTGTCTTCTTTTATTAGGTATTTATACCCCCCAGAATTTGAATAATTTCTTCTTAATGTGAATAGTCTTTAAATGGCAAACTTTTCTCTTTATAGCTTTAAATGTCTTTATTGAACCAGTGTAATCAAATGAGTCTAGTGAGCAAAAATGCCTAATCATATGTTCATTATTTCTATCTACTTGAACAACACTTAGAAGATTTACATGTAAACAATGGTGCTAATGACATTTATCAGAACAGTCAAACTTGCGAAGCAAAAAATATTCCTGTGCTCCTATTCTCTTAGATATGTTATTTGAGAACCTAAATATTTATAACATTGTATTCACATTTCATTGGTCACTGTACTTGAAGTTGTTAATTCAGTTAATTGAACAGGTTTGTCACTGTCAGGAAGCACCATATTTTGACCCCCTTGTAAACAGAATGGATTGGTCTTAACATTTGTTTCATTCTAAAATGACAGTATAGTGGTAGTTCAGCCTGTCATAAGAGGATAAGTAGGAGAGAATAAGTAGGTGGGTGCATATGCACTGTGATTATGTAATAAGCAAACCTCAAATTGTGAACTATAATGATACCAACTTTCACAACTGCTACATCTGCTCTTTTTTTTTTTTTTTGTGGTACTGAGGTTCAATCTCAGGACCTTCCGCTTGCCAGACAGGTGCTCATGCCACTGAGCTATATCCCCAGCCTGACAATTTCATTTCTTTTTTTGTACCAGGAATTGAGCTCAGGACCTTGTGCTTGCCAGGCAGGCACTTGTGCCACTGAGCTATATCCCCAGCCCTGTACTCTTAATTCTTCTTTATCTCTCTGCTTTGGTATCTAGAAGCAGTGTCTATTATGAATTTTCTTATTATTTTTCTGCATAAAGATAGGTTAGTACATACATGATCACCCCTGTCTAATATTTATTTAGAATTTTATATTTAGTTATGTATCTTCTGGGACTTCCTGATTTTATATTTAATCATGCTTAGATTGTTAATTGTTTATACTCCTATTGCATTATTTCATATCTATATTTAATATATTATAAAATATTTCATTCTCTATAGTTTCATGGCTTAAAAAAGCAATGATTAATAAATACTATTGTTTACTCTCTTTTAAATATATTATGATCCTGTCCTTGGTAAACAAGCATACTGGAACATTTTCAAAAATCCAATGTAATAAACTTTGCCTTACTACATGAATTTATTTCTTTGTATGTTTGCATACATATGTGTACATGTATATATGCATTTCCTCAAATTAGAAATTATTATGAATTTTCTTCAACTACATCATGTTTCCAGTTGTCTTTCTCTTATCAAATACATTTATTTCATTGTATGCTTGCATCCATGTATATATATATATTTTCTCAAGTTGAAAATTGTTAGGAACACTAATTTGGTTCAACTACATAATGTTTTCAGATGCCTTTGACTGGACTAAGTGGAAAATATCATCAACTGAGTTGAAAATTTGCACTTCACTCTCTCAGCAGCTTTCCCCCTGTAACAAAACAAATAACAAGCAAAAAAAATTTCATAAAAGAGAAAATAGAGCAGTTTTGGATATTGTTAAGACATTCATTAAAATAGTATATTTTGGTTTAACCTGAATCAGGATACAATAATTATCATTAATCATGGTTTTCATAATTTATCTAAGATCTTATCACTTTTTTATGTCCTTTGGAAAACAGTTTACTGTGAAATTTCTTGGGACATCTTTCATCAGCTTTGATCTGGACTAAAGTTGAGAGTATATTCTATAATGGCCTCAATATTTTGAGCACTCAATTCTGAGTATGACAAGGTACAGAGTTGGCCTACAGAGCTGATTGGATCATGGGAGCCTTGGATTCATTCATGGCGGGGTTCATAGCTCAGTGGGCCAATTTGGCAAAAGTAGGTAACTAGGAATCTTACCTGGAAGGCTACGTGGTGTCCAGAGCATAGTCCCTTCCTTACCTTGGCTTTCTGTACCACGAAGAGAACATTTTGCTCCATCTCATCCTTCCACCACAATGTTCTTCGTTGCCTCAGGCCCACAGAAATGGAAGCAGCCAAATGCGGAGTGAGACTTCTGAAACTGAACCCATGCAAAGCTTTCTTTTGTTAATGAGCATGGACAGAAAATCCATACACTTATTTACATACTGAACAGTTTTTGAAAGAAAAGTGATACCCTTTCTGTGATAAGGTGCCTTTTCTTTAAGTCTAGGATAATAAATGCAATGTGTCCTTCCAGGACAAAATTTCAACAAGGCTGCTGGTTGTTTTCTTTAAAATAATGGCATTGCCTAAACATGACCATTCCAGGCTATGACAAAAGCGTGCACGTACCTCCTCTAGAACTGGGTCTGCTTCTGCATTTGTTACTGCCATAGGGGTATGGGAGCACTGATGGCTGTTTTGTTCATTCTGGTGCCTTTGCCATAAGTAATTGTTGCTATACCTGGGCTCTTTTCTGTTTGTTTGTTTCTGCTGTTATCTATAAAATCACAGAGACTAGTTTGACATTTTGCAGGGAAAATTAAATTTCAGATGCTTAAAAATTCTTAACAAGATGCTTTCCCACTGACACATCTCTATAAGGGGTTTGTATTGGGCAGAATTCTTTCAAGAAACTACAAAGCTAATTATTTTCTTTAAGGCATTTGGTCCCAGGAAAAAGTCAATCTCCTAAATGTCCAATACTTAAGGCCTTCCCAACACTGCTTCTGTTTTGTCAGGCTGTATGGGTTTGATATGCACTTGCAGGCTTCCTCAGGTAGAAGCTGTCACCAATTCCAGGGCATAGGCACACACCACTTCTGCAAGATTATTCACTGCTTAGCCTCTGTTGCTTCAGTGGACAATGCCTAAATCACTATAGAGAAAACCATACCTAATGTCTCATGAAAAAGACAGATTTGCTCTTTGACTGAGACATAGTTTATCTAAGGGGTCTACTCTCATTGTTTGTTGCTTGTCCCTGACATAAGAAATTTGTCATAATCTGTAGAGTCTATGCACGCTGCCATCATTGAAAACATGTTTCACTGGGAAAAAATAATAAAATGACAACTGAACTAAGCAATGCATGAAGACATAGCCTCTTTACATTCTCTTGAAAATTACTTATTTCATTATAAACTGATGAAGTGTTATAAATATTGAAACTAATTTGTCCCCTCTCCACATATATCTGTAAGGGGGGTCATAAACTTTTTGTGCTCGGGAATAGTAAAAATAGATATAGCACTATTTATATTATTACAAGTCCCTTCCAAGTATCATTTTCCCATTATTTTCTCTAATCTTTTCTTATATAAGCTGTTGTACTTATTGCTCACTAGTAATTTTCAGTTTCTCTTTGAAATTCTTACGGCCCTGTGTCTCATACCTAACCTCAGTCATCTTCAGCACTGACACCATGGTGAACACATTATAAGATATTCACACAAAATTCAGGTCAGTTCACATGCAAATTATGTGATAACACACTGTGAAGTCTTCACACTCACACTGAGCAAAATTACGAGAAGACAAGGGCAGAAGTAAGCAACTTGAGTATGATGTGTAAGAGAATCAATATCTGATTTATTATAATTGAATAACCTCACACACAATATGCAGAGAACTAAAACAGCACTTTTTACTCTGTTTTATTTCTATATGTGGCACTAGTGTGCCAATATTTCCTTTAAGTACAAGTTAACTACTACTTTAAAGATGAAATTCAGGTAAATTTGTGAAATACAAAATACTTTAGCATAGTTTTTTAAAAAAGATGGCTATATCACATCGCCTACAAATTTTCTCAACTTTTAGTATTAAGTTGAAGGCTGATTTATTGGTGACAGTAAAACAGAGCCTACATAATTGAATAAATATAACTAAAACAATACATAGAATATATCTATGCCAAAGTATATCTGCATATTTTTATTTTACTTAGTGCCACACATTACTTTGTGTTACACAATCAAAAACATCAAAATTTTTCTAGGTGAACATATTTTGAAATGTAGATTTTGTCATTATAATTTGGATCTCATTTTATAACTTTTCTTTGTAGCTACAGTGGTATTCTTATAAAAGTTAGTTTAATAATTATTGGTACATTACTATTACCTCATGAAGGCTTGTTACTAAAGTATTATTAATTCGTTTATATGAACATTAAATTTTAATTTCAGTATCTCTTGTTGCTAACTGTAGTTATCTTCCCTGGGTTTTTCTAATATCTATATTTATTCATACATTTTGGGGAAATAATTTTCTTTACCAGTTCTATAAGCTATAAATGCAATGTTATACTTCAGAATTCTAGAGCACATCTGCCATTTTTAAAATTTAGCTTGCTAAACTGTATTCCAGTTTTAAAGTAGAGCTTTGAGGCTGCTCTTGGAGTTCTGTAATAAAGTTTCCTTTCTATTAGTCAAAATCTGTTGGGAATTTAAAGATCCTCAGTGTTAATATAACTGGTTGGCACTAACCATCTTTAGTTATTTGATTATGAATAAAAGACTTGATTCAAGGATAGTAATACCAAAGTATTTAGATTATAATTCATTTTATAAAATTAATGAGTATTTAAAGTCATATTGCTCTCTCCTATTATTCTCTCACACTATCATCAAGGATATTTTGATGATTATTTTTGGCTTCACATTCTAGTTCTGCAGCTCAGGAGCATTATATTACATTTCTTTGTCAAATTTCAAATAATGAGGATATGTCTGCAGTGCTCAGGGAGTCATTTCAGATCTTATTAAACCCTTATAGAGCCCAGCCAGCTTTCTCTTGTTTTGCACTGACTCTCTGCCCACTTAATCCTCCTGTGCCATCTAATTTCAAGATGTGATTGTCACGGAGGTATCTTTTACTTTTTCAGTCCCTAAGGGACTATAGGCTTTTCCATCATAAAATCGATATGCCAAGATGATAAACTTTTTGTAGTCTATGGAGCAAAGGATTGAAGAAATAGCAAAATAACCATAATTAAATTTTCCAATTGCTAGTGAGGTCCTGTCTATAAAAACAAGTATAGCTTAATGATAACATGCATGTTTTTTCATTCACACTTCATGTTATTTTTCAATGAAAATTCTTAAAAAGTCACAGTTCCATCATTGTAATATCTTTACCACTGAACTAACATGGAATGTGAGATACTTCTGAATGCAAGGAAAATAAAAATCATATTGAGTTATATCTCAAAGTAACTATCTTTAAATGTAATAGATTTCATATGATTTTAAGCTATTTGTAATTGTATATTCAATTACTCCTTAGATAAATAAACAGGTTAAATTACAAGAATGACTCATCAATCTAGGAAACAATACAGGTATTCTGTTCACATCAGGAAATATATATATATATATATATAATATCAAATAATATTAATTAATTATATTAATATAATATTAAATAATATTAAATAATATATATAATATTAAATAATATACTAATTTATTTGCTTCTTTGCCCTTTTGTCTCTGAGATTTCAGTGCCCTTGTATTGAGAATGTCCTACTGTGTGTGATTGAGTGCAGTGGTCCATGAGGCCATAATACAACTTAAAGTAGATAAAAGTTAGAAATTGGCTTTCTTCCTGCTGAGAATTAGGCTATGGACACTAAAACTATGGTTTCTCAACTGAACACTTTAATCTATGACTTTGGATTCTGAGTGAATAGAAGACCAAAAACTACAGCAAAATCACTTGTTACTGCAGTCACAGGGAGTCACTTGACTGCAGAACATGTACCTGTAACGTCAGGCACTGACACTGTTTCTTGGTCTCAAGCAATCACTGCTTGTCCTGCCTGTAAATTTTATGAAGCTGAGTCTTCAACATTGTGTGGACTGTACAATCTTTCTTTTGTTATAGCAAAATAAAATTAATAGCTCATTCAAAAAAATAAAATTATCTCCCTCACAATTCATGAACTTCTTCCATCAGACATGGAGTCGAGAGCTCTAACCCAGAAAGACCTCACCGGGTGTCATACCTTGGAGCACTTCTGTCCTGCTTTGTCATCCAAAGTATGTTTGCCTTATCCCATTTGATCTAATAAGCAGCCCTAGTTTTCAAGAAACAGAAAGAGAAGGAAGAATGGGCAAGGTGTCTTAATGTACTTCTACCTCTCAGAACAGCAGTTTTTCCGCACTTGCCCACAATTTAATTTGTTGATTATCAGCCTGGGTTAGTCTTGCACACCTGTAATTTTAGCGCTCAGGAGGCTGAGGCAGGAGGAGCACTGTGAGTTTGAGATCAACTTGAGCTACATAGTAAGTTCAAGGCTGGCCTGAACTGCGTAGTGAGACCTTGTCTCAAAAAGAAATTATGATTATCTTGTTATCTACAGAGGCTAAATGGAGCATGTATGATTTACTATAGCCTGCTTTATGTCCTCGGTTGGCCCCCCAAGTGTCCACATACCCTCTTAATTTTACACATGAAGTATAATGAGTTTTTTTCTTGACTGTGAATGACAAAGAATAACTTTATTCAACTCCTCTCTGTAATTTCAATGTTCTGTTTTTTAAGCAGGGTTGAACAACAATTTAATTATTTGTTTAGATGATACTTAAACATTAAGCTGAAATTTGAGAAGTATTGACTAGGTTTTTCTATACATTAAATTTACATAATGACTCTGATTTTACCCCCAAGTGCAGTTTCTCCAAAAGTTAGAAAAAGTGAACTGTGTCACAGTCTCTGGGGCTCGCACTGCCTCCTCAGGCTAGCTGTCCCCTGAACAGAAGGGAAGAAGCAGCTGCCCCCCTCCACCCGTCTTGTTTACCCCTTTTTGTTTTAACTTGACTGTTTCTAAATAACAAATGCAAATTAAGTTTGGGTATAAAAAGCTAGATGACCACCCCGATCTAGGTCCCTGTTTTTCTCCAGGAGACCTGGGCCGGAAAATACAAGAATGACCCCTTGTCAGCAGCAATGCTGTGACCGAATTCAGGGGTCACCCGTGCATGTCCGCTGTGATTGCTGAGTGAAGGGAGGCATAGCCAGTACAAGCTCAGCTGTAGCAGGAGGGCTGTGACCTTCCAGCCATGCTAGTTTCAAACCTCCACTCTTCCACCTGTAAGACCTGGCCCTCTCTGCTGAGGTGGGTGCTGAAAGGAAAGTCCATTCTGCTACAGCACAATCTTCAGATATGGAAAATAACTACAGTGAGAATAAAGTATTCCGGTAAAGTGCAAATTGCTTCCTAAGTGGTGGGGGAAATTCTGTTCAATGTTTTGGAATTTACATATGTTGTAAAATGGTAGCAAACTATGGTCTTAAATACATAAACTGAAGACTTGCTCATAGGGTTATAAAATTTGAGATCAAATCCAGTGAATGACTTCCTAATCCTGAGTTGATAATCTGCATTCATGTCTTGCCATGGCATGAGTTCTTTCAGGTCATCTGGACAAGGTGTCTTATGGAGACTGAGATAACTTTTTCTTTTTAAGCATTAAGAAATTATGATTCAAGGGTTTCAAACCCTGGTGTTGTAGGCAAACTTTCTTTTACAAAATTCAAAGCAATCTGTTTCTTCCGCTTCTAATACCTCAGCAAGAGAAACCACTGCCAAATTGTGCTCCTGAAGCATTTACTGGTAGCGGGACACTGCTTGCTCAAACCTTGCTGAATGTCGCTCAGGATAAGCTTCATGTTTCGCACATCTGGCATTCCGCTTATTCTAGGGATTGAGGAGATCTATAACTTGATAGCGGAAGGTTATCCTGTCCTGCCTTGATTACTTGGGCGATACTGCAACCTGGTGTCTCTCTTCTGGAGGACAATAGGACTCTCCCGGTTCCATCTACTTGGCCAGCACTTCCATCGTTCTGATACCAGTTTCAGGAATTAAAGAGTCAGAGACAGTTCCTTCTGTAGATCTGTTTTGATCTTGCAAAATACTAAGAAGAACTTCCTGTAAATTTTGAATTGGTTTTGTGCCATTTTTAATGGCATGTTTATATAGCCCAATAATATCAAAAATACCTTTTCTTGACAATAGCTTTGCAGATCCAGAATTTAGCCACCTTTTCAGCCTCCAGAATGGGAGACAGAATGGTAAACATTTCATTAGAAAGTACACCCTCCTCAATGAGCCCCAGCCGTGCTGTGAGAGTGCTGCCGACCTTACTGAACAGTTCCAGCTGTGCTTTCTTTTCATCCTCTTACTCAACACTTCTGCAGAACGAAATACTCATTTCCTCTGTCGCTTTTCTTTTTGTTTTAAGCTCCAAAGGAGGCTGTTTATAGATTTTCCCCTTAGATTTCTGGCATTCTTCTAGGTGTTTTCTTCGATCCTCTGCTGCTGTCTTTTTAATATTTGGATTCGTTTGGGTTCCATATCGGACTCCTCTCCCACTTGTAGCTGTGCCACTAGCTTGAGTTTTGGGAGCTCCCTTGCTCAGGAAATGTTTCTGGGGAAAACGCTTTCTCCATTTGTGGTCCAAAGTCTGTGCTTTTTGTTGAAAGCCATTGGTTCTATTTGCCCTTATGCTAGGAGCGGTTAGAATGACTGAGTTAAAGTTGCTAGCTGTCAAATTAGGCCCGTGGTTTATGAATTTTGATTTTCGCAGTACACATGTCTGGGACTACAAGGCTGTGTGGACTCTGATCTTGCTTGATGTTTGGATGTCTGTTGTTAGGTTCTCCCTGCAGTAAACTGGATGTCCTGGGTTTGGCAAGTTTTACTTTCTTTTCAGTAAAAGTGTAGGACTGCGCTTTAGTTTCTTTTGGTCGTTGATATTTACCCCATTAACCTTTGCATCTTTATGTTCTTGATCACTAGTTTCTTTGATGTTTGAGTCCTACGAAGGGTCTGACTGAAGTGAGAGGGAACTGTCCTTGGGTTTTTTTCTGGTCTTGCAAGCTCTGCTGCTTTAGAGAACTTCTGTAACTTTATTGGTGAAGTCCTTATATGTCTTGCTATTTTTATTTTAAAAGTAAAAAAACCAAAAATATGTTAACAAACAGCCATTTACAAAGTAGCACAAGAACAGTATAAGCAATACTGAATTACAGACAAGGTGACAGGGAATTAACAATGGCTGTTGTATTACATACTGATAACTTCAAATTGCATACTCAGGAAAACAAATAGAGACATGCAAGACTGATCAAATAATTAATCATTAACTGTTCCTTTCAATAAAGCAATAGGAGTCAGTAGTACAACTGTGTTAGCTGTCCTATATATACATGCATATATAATTATCCCTTTCTTCCTTTTCTTTTTTCCCTCATCCCAGTTGCTCTTTATTTTTGAGCAGTTTCATTTTGTTTCATAGTTTTTATCATACTTTCTAATTTTTATTCACACTTTCAGGATCTTACACTAGTGACACAATATTTTGCTTACACATGCACATTTGATTTATTTTACTCACGAGTACGGTCTCTAGTTGTGACCATTTACCTGTAAAAGCCTCAAGTTTATCTTTCTTTATAGTTGAGTAATATTCCATTGTGTAAAAATGCCCAATTTTTAAAAACCCAATCCCTAGAGGATGGACATTTGGATTGTTTCCATGATTTAGCTATAACAAATTGCCCTTCTATAAACATGGATACACATATATCACTGTGATATGGTATTTTCAGATCTTCTGGGTAAATACCCAGAAGGGGAATGGTTGGGTTGAATGGGACCTCCAGACTTAGTTTGCTGAGGAATCTTCAAACTGATTTCCACAGTGGTTTCACCAATCTGTGTTGTGGAGAAATATGTGTGTTTTTCTAACAAATTATTTATTAACCTTGTCTTTCAGAGCAGCATTACACATAAAACTTTTGCCCAAGATTTGTTTAGGAGTCAAATTTTTCTTGGTGTGATTATGAGTTAGTCTTTGGCTTACTTGTGGTACATAAACAAGATTTGGCTTCTACTCAGTTTCTGATAAGGTCTGAGGCAAGTTCTCTTTGTTCAGCTCTTTAAGCAAGCCATCCAAAAACTTGTTTTCAACATAGCCATTACCCAAAGAATCTGTGTCTTTTGTATTTACTTTACCTATTATCTGTTTCTTTGTAGTTTTCAGTCCCTGTGCATCAGGTGACCTCATAGGTTTTCTTGACAGTGTTCCTTTAGCAGATGATCCAGCTTCCTGCTGCTGGTGACTCTTGCTGGAAGTTTGGGTTAGAAGGAACACCTCTTGAAGTCAGACTTTTTCCCACAAGTTTTGGTGCCTCCAACACTGGTTTCTGTTATATTAGCCAGAATGAACTGGAGTTTAATGCTGATGGGCCTTGTATCTTTGACAGGCAACACAGCACAACATGACTGATAATAGTTTTTCAGTTTTCCCTTGACTGCTAGTTATTCCTGCTGCTTTCTCTGCCGTTCTTCTGCAGTGGTGTTGGCAGTACCCTGGGGCCACAGCCTCATCACGATTCTTCAGTGCAAGTTTCTCTTTCTAATCTTCAGTCCCATATTAGGATTCAGATCATTGAGTCAGTTGATTACAAGTGAAAATACATCATAAAAAATATCCAGATCCTTTAACATAATAGATAAAATAAACAGGATAAAAAATAATGAAAACCAATCAATCAACCAACTTAACATTAAGGCAAATGGACACTTCTTAAAGCTCTTTGAAATTATATGTCTATGTTAATTATTAAATCATGCTTGAAAACAATGGAAACACATCTTTCTCTATCTGTAGAATATTGATAAGCTCACCTGAAACCCAGCAGTACTATTTACTTGAAAAATTATCTTGTCAATTGTTCTCCATCATTGTTAAACTTGCTTAGTAATTCTTCTGTGATTTTTCTGAGCCATTGTTTTCCCTGAGTTAGGAATTACAGACTAATGTCTTCCAACTTGTTCATATGATTGGAATTTGAGACTCTGAAGATTTAGAAGAATTGAAAAGGTCATAATGTTGTGCTACCTTGGATAATGCAAGTCTTTCGAAAATTATCTACCTATTCATTTTTACATGTCAGTTTCGTATTAAAGAAACCATAGTCAATGATCTTGGTCTTTTAAAATTTTTAATTCATTTTTTCCATTTCATGGTATATGTATTTTCATGCTGGTTTCTCATCATAATGTCATAGAGTTTGAGGCCATCTAAAACATAGATTGGATTTGATGGCAACAGCCTTGATCTAGTTTCTGCCAGCAGGCTCCTTGTCTTTTATGTCATAGTCTCAGTGTAAATTACCATTAAAAATACTAGATCAATGCTTTACTATTTATAATTGCTTCTGTTTGAGGGGGAAGAATTTAACTCATTCTATTCTATAAAGCTCTGAGTTACTGAATCTGGGTCCAACCAAGCTCCAGGTGGAGAGTGCTCTCCTCACTAGATCTGTTTCTGTTTCCTCTACTTGAAAATGATCATCATTAACCTGAATTCATCTCTAAAAGAAGAACTCACTGCAAATGTCAAAGGAGTAACCACAACTGCAATGATAATCTTTCTTTTATTGCCCTAAAGTTATGGCACTGGGAAGACATAAACTTAGGGACCTACTTCCTCAATTTGGTGCCTGAGATCTCAGTTTTTCTCACCCTTTAGAGAATTCTCCTCTGCATCAGTTTAATGCTATGTATTGAGATTGTCTTATGTTCTTCACACCGTTTACAGTTATGACATTCAGTATAATCATTAGTTTCAGGAATCTGAAGAATTATGACAGATTATAATGAACGTGAAGTAAGAAGTTACATAAAATCCACTGCTGGTTTGAACCAGTTCTCTTAATATCCAAGAAAATTTTAATGACCCTTAACTCACAAAACAATTTATGTTAAAAAGATGGTTTTACTTTCTTCACAGAAATAGTTTTACAGATCTAGTTTTTCATTTTAAAAGTTCACTTTCAATATCTTCTACTAGAGTCTAAACTCAATGGTCAAAATGATTTAGTGTTTTCTTCATGCTTAAGTAATTGGTAAGTACATCGTGGGCAGTCAATTAAGCATTTATGGTGTAAATAAATGAATTATATTGCTGTGCAAGTTTATTTTTTGAATGCTAAGAACTTTTTCTCTCAAGAATTACCTTTACTTAATTTTCTACCATCCAGCCTTTCAGAATTTTACTCCTTTTTACCTCAATCCAAACTTAATCTATTTACATAATCACTTTAGAGTAAAGCTATCAGATTAGCTGGTGTTTATCACAGTGCCTAATTGCATCCTAAACTCTCAGTAACTGTTAATTATCAATAATAGCAAAACATTCAACCAGAATTGGCCTCCAGCTCTTTTGAAATGTTATTCACACAGGCTGCAATTCAAGCTTGACATTACAGAAGAGGATGCCAGAAAGTACTGCAGTAATTATTTTTATCTGTTTGTGTGACACTTGTGGTGTGTTTTCAATATTACTGCTGTCAGTATGCTAGAAAACATGTCACTTCTTCAATAACATATTTCTTTTTCCTTCTGAGGTCAACAAAATGAATTTTAGAAATTTGTGCCATTATTTTGAATGCTGTTTATTAGAACTGAAGATTTTGTTCCAATCATGGTGAATTTCAGTCCACTGATGTCTGTCCAGACTTTTATGGCCATTCCATAATAAATAAGGTAGGTGTGTAATATTAAGTACAAAGTTTTTTTTTTTAATTAGGATGGAGAAAGCAATCCAATAATTATGCTCTTGATTTTAAGTAAGAATAATTCCTACTTGTATGTAAAATGCTATACCTATCAATTGGAGATCCAAAGTGATTTTGGCAGTGTCATCAAATTAGTATTGCCACAAAAAATAAAACACACAATTAAAATGCATGATAACCACCAAGGAGAATTTTAATAGGATGAAAAATTGAATTAAGTTGAATGAAAAAACTAGGCAAAAGATATTAATATTAAAATGCTTTCTTATATCATTATTTCTGAAGTCCTTCTTTATTAAAAGAACTGCCCTTTCCACATGAAATGTTTTTTAAAATCTGAAACAAAGAATAAGGCAAAATTACTAATGACAATAGAGAAAAATAATTTAGTCATGGATTTAAGAAGTTAGATGTGCCGCTGTCTGCATGTTTCTTGAGTAATTATTACTTAACATGTACCATACAGTGTGAGATGTATGTAACAATGTTTATATTGAGATTATGCTTTTGTATTACTTTTATTTATTAGACTACTACAATTTAATGAGCATTAATATAAATAAAATTTCACATAGATGTTTGTCTGATTCATGACAAAAATAATGTATTTTAATTTGTTATAGATTTAAATTTATAAAAGTTATATGAACAATCCATAAAATTTAGAAATTTATTTTTGTTACATTATCTTCTACAGTGAATTAAAAATATTTTCCAGTACATTTCATTAGCAAATGCTTCCATTTTGAATTTAGGAAAAACCATTGGCATCAGAGAAAAGATATACTACTTATGGTCATAAGATTACATGAAATCAAACAGATAAAAAACATTCACAAATAATTTCAATAAGTAACTATGCTTTTCTGAGGATAATTATAAATTGATTTTTATCAGATTGTAATGAAAACTTGTCAGATAAAAGAAAAAACAGTAATTATAACTATCCACTGTTGATGTGAGAAGAGTTAAAGATGTAGATTTAAAAATAAATGTTAACCTGTGAGACAGAATAAATTTTGGTGGTACTAATATGAAATAAAGCAATATAGGTAAATTAGATGGGAATGAAAAAATTGAATTGGCAAGTGACTGTATTTTTTGATAGAAATGAAAACAGACTGGCATAATATATAACCATAGAAAATCATTATATATTTTTAAAATACATTTTTTATGATGTCATATAAAAAGAACAGGAAATTGCTCTGTAAATAATTAGTTCCCCTTCTGGGTATTTTCCCAAAACTGCAAACATTGTATCACAGAGATATATGTGTGCCCATGTTTATAGCAGTGCAATTTGTAATAGCTAAATCATGGAAGTAACCCAAATGCCCATCCACTGAGGGATGCATAAAACAGTTATGGTATTTTTACATAATGGCATATTAGTCAGCTATAAAGATAGATAATCTCGAGGCTTTTATAGGAAAATGGTCACAACTAAAGCCCATACTCATAAGTGAAATAAATCAGACCTGCATGTGTCAACACCATATTATCTCCCTAGTGTAAGAACCTGAAAGAGTGACTAAAATCTAGGAGGTACAACAGACATTGTGAAAGGGAAGGAAAGTGCTCAAAAGGGAAGAGGAACTGGGATGAGGGAAAAGAGGAATAGAAGAAGGAGAAACATGTATGCAAAGCAGAGCTGGCATAGCTATACCACTGGCTTCGGTACCACTGGCTCTGCTGAAAGGAACAGTGAATGTTTCAGTGTAGGAGCATCTTACGTGTCCATATTTGTCCATGTGAGGATCCAAACTGAGGATATCAGTATGTAACACACAACCACTGCTGCTTTCCTACCTCCTTGTCTGAGATTCTGTATTGCTTGTATTATTTTTGTGTTATGTTCTAAATGTACATGTGTTTACTAAGATAGTTTCATTCTTTTATCTTTAAAATAAAAAAAGTTTTTCTCTTTAAATAAATAGAATGTTGAGGAAAATATCAGTATCCACAACTTAATTTTTACATATTCTACAATATTACATATAAACAAACATAGCAATGTATTTAGTGCCAAAAATACCTTTAAAGCAACAGTTAAAAAGTAATTGGAGATGTCTGTGGTGGTGCACGCCTGCAATCCCAGCCCTTGGGAATCTGAGGCAGGGGGATCACTGTGAGTTCCAGGCCAGCTTGGGTTACACAGTGAGTTCAAGGTCAGCCTGAATTACACAGAGAAAGCCTGTCTCCAAAAAAAAAAAAAAAAATGCAAATTGTCTCTCACATAAGAGAAGCATAGTTAAGTCTCAGAATGACATTCCTGCCCCTTCTCTCACAGTATAAAAATAACATAGAAAGCTATGAAGGGGATATCAAGACTTCAGAATTTCTTGATTTTGAAAGTATTAGAAACCTATTCAGAATGTTGAGTTTCCTCTTAGAGTCGAGAGCATACTGATTTAATCTGACACAACCACAGAAACTACAAGGTGTTTTAACAGTGCACATCTGAGAAAGGTAATCTGCTCATTAGAAGTTCTCAGTGAGGAGAAACTACCAAATATGCAATGCGCATTTTGTAGAACTGGAACGTAAAAGCTAAGGAAGACACCTCAACCACAGAATAATTTCCTTTAACTGTTCACTAGAACACCCATTGCCCTTGCACCTTGGTAGCAATTGCACTCCTCGTGGTACCAAGCAAAGCAATCACCAACCTAGATGGAATGCAAGACAATGGGTTGCTCAGTTACTTTCTAGATTCTTTTACAAAGTGTCTCCATTTTTAGATTAAAATAAAGCAGACAGAAATTTGTGATATATGTGACGTGAAACCCACACAGGGAAATTTTGTATTGCGTTTCTTTTCTATGCTGATGAGGGATAATTTTAGGAACAAGATTCTCATTGTTTATAACTCCTGGATTACATCCCAGCTGCCTATGACTTTTGACACCTGTGTGAAATGACTAAATCAATTAATTTTTTAAAACAGTTGCTCTGTGTTTCTGCTTTGTGCCATAGTCTTCTGTCTGTAAACTTCCTTTTCATCTTGAGTGGTTGACTAACAGCAGAGGCTTTTGTTTGATTAATTTCTGCTCCTTCTTGTGGCGCACAGCTTAATACTTTTCAGCCACTTCTGAACAACAGGGCTTAAAGAGACTGCAGCTGGGCTCTCACTCTGCCCTGTGTTCCCACTCTCACCCTCTCAGCCACAGAGCTCTCCTCTAATTACTCTCCGGTGCAAAAGGGTAAAGTGTGAGAGATTTCACAGCAGCATTTGTTTAATTTTTTATTTTTCAACATATCCTAAAGAAATATGTAAATGATTTTTACAGGTGTAATCTTCAATTCTCTGGAAGAGTTACACAATTTTATTTATTTTCACAATAACACAAACACACAGACCCCTAGAAGTCTTGCTTAATTAAACCATCTATATTCAAAAAAAGTAGTAAACAAATGAGTGTAAAATGCATCAATTCCAAACATATTTTATCCTATTTAAGAAGTGTAATTCTGTGTCTTCACTTGTATGTTATAGGTTTGTTTCCCCTCTAAAGGAAAGACAAATGCTATTGAGTTCATGGCTTTACTTTTCTGATTCATAAGATTTTTATTTGTAGTGGACCTTCTCTATTTTTAACTAGTAACCTCACTTATAAGCAGTGTAATATGGACATGAAAATTTAGCATGAAATAAATACATCATTTTTAGCAGGGAAGCTTTTGATAATTTGAATAACCTTTCCATAATTTATTCCACCTCTGTATTTTAGGATTCTGAGTTTAAATATTAATTATAAATGTCCATATTATCAATAATTTTTCAAAATATGCCCTTTTATACGTATGACTTTGGACCACCTAATTTATAAATGTTCTTGCAAAGCATTGATTTTATAAATTATAGAGGCAGAATATACTTGCAACCCCTTTGTTACTAAATAGTTAATTTCTATCTAAAATTTTATTTACTGTTTGTGTGAATACAGTTATACTTACAATGTCATTGTTATAGCATTACAAAATTCATATTCTTCAGTGCAGATAAATTTAGCTTCTCTACCTGCAGATGAGGAAAATGTGGTTAAATATTTTTCAGCAATTTTCATATGGTTAACAAATAACCAAGTTTAAACTCATTATATTATTTCAATAAAAATAATTATTATTGACTCAACATTTCTTAAAATTAGTCAACATGATCTCATTTGAAATTTCTGGGAAAACTGATGATATTGAACATTTAATTTATGGATATTAAACATTTAGTTCTTCATGTAATATAAAACAATGCAGAAAGTTGACACGTCTTGTTTATAAGGAACCACAGATTCCAAGGGAAATGTTGAAACATTTTGAAACCAAGCCTGGGAAATTATACTCTACTCTTTCTGATGTGAATATTGGAGAATTTATGAAAAAGTTCAGCCTATATTGAGAAAGTAAGGATCTATAATATTATATATATATATATATATATATTTATATCTTATCCTTTTTCAATACTTCTAATATGTGAGTGCAATCAGAGTAGAGAATTTTACTTATATCATTTAGATATCTACCCTCAGAGCCAAGATTATAGCCTGACATACAGTAGGAACTTAAAAAAAAATACTGTTGAATGAATGAATCTTTACCATATGCCAAACTCCCTTGCATGGTTACCTTTCGTATTCTAATCAATCATCTGATATTACTGAAAATGGAGGACAGGAGACCTCTAACTTAACATGAAACTGCAAATTCCTCTGGGGGAAAGAGGACTTTTATTCATTTATCCAAAATTCATATGATTTATCACATTATAGAATTCTAACTAGAAGCAGCAAGACAAAGGGCTATGGAACATTTAGTTTATGGATGCCCCCCATAAGAAAGAGGTGACTTTACCAAATGGACTTGAGCCAGTCATGACTTCTTATTCATAACAAATGTCAAGCCCAGTGTGTGCTAACGCTGAGCGCCCCAGTGTGCAGATAGAAATGCACAGAGGATGCAAAAGTATACTGCAGATGAAATTTGCTTCAATCACTGAGAACGCTTAGGGGCCGCTCCTTGGGCATAAGAGAGCTTCAGAGTAAAAGCAATTGTTTGAGATCTATTGAGTTACTTATTTGTAACTCAAGGAAATGAGCACAGTGATAGAGAAAAGCATTTTGAAAAATATGGTGTAGTAGTGTTTGTCAGGACTTGAGCAGCATGGCTCATTACATGACCCATGTTGACCTGGTTTAGACAATTTTACCAGGGCAGAGGCCGCACAGTGGCTAAAGCAAGCACCTTGACACTAACTCGGTCTTAATTCTGCTGACTACTGTCCTGCGGATTCCGCTCCAGACTCTAACCATGAATGCCAAGAGGATGAGAACTGCTGTTTCCAGAGGTCCCTTCCTTAGTGCACACAAATTCAAGCTCTACTGTGGCCAGTGTCTCTCCACAACCGAGACTTTAGTACAAGGCTGTGGGAGTGCGCCTATTACCCACTTGTCTCCAGGGTGGACAGACTCGTTCTGCAGCCTTCCTGGTAGTGAACTGCAATATGAGATATAGAGAAGCGATCTAACAAGCTCTTGAATACAACTATATGTTTATGCAATAGCAAAAATGAATACTGTTTATAACCTCTCAGTTATGTAAATATATGTTATACGTGCATGTCTATTTTATTTGAAATACCATTTACATTGAAGAAAAATAAAGCCAAACTTTGCTGTATAAAACAGAAACTTACAAACTGAATAAAGATGTAAATAAGAGTTAAGAAATCACAATCTCATAGAGCTGAGTATGGTGGCCATGACTGTAATCTCACTACTCTGCAGGCTGAGGCAGGAGGATTGCCACAGGTTTCAGGACAGTGAGTTTAAGGCCAGCCTGTGCTATATAGTGAGACCTTGTCTCTATTTCAAACAAACAAAAGAACAAATAAAGAAGCACAATACTTTAGGCAGTGATGAACTGACCCGAATAGTTTGTCAAGTTAATTGTCTTCTACTGAATGCACCTCGGTAAAAAATGTATTCCAAAATGATATAAATAAGAATATAAACCATAAAATTATTCTATCTCAAAAAGAGAGAAGGAAATATTATTCAGTCAAGTCTCAGCAGACATGAAATTTAGTTTACAAGAATTTAATAGAAGGACCAATAGACACTTTAATAGTAATAATTATTAAAAAGTCCATGAACTAATCATCCATGAAAAAAGTTTGACTATTCTACATTTCAAGTCTCAAAAAACATTGGGTTTTCTTTTCTTTCTTTTTTCTTTCTTTTTCTCCTTTGCTATTTTTTCAGGCTGGCCTTCAAATTACTATGTAGTCCAGGCTTGCCTTGAACTCATGGTGACCCTCCTGCCCCAGCCTACTGAGTGCTGAAATTACAGGACTGCACCTACAGGGCCAGTTTAGAAACCACTTTGTGGGGTGGGGTATACCTTAGTGGCACAACCCCAACCTGCCAAGTGCAAGGTCCGGAGTTAGATTTCCAGTACAAATAAAATAAAACAAAAACCTATTCTGTTAATTAAAACTTATTTAATGTCTGAATAGGAAGAGGGACATAGTTTTCTAGAAAAATAATATATGACTAATCTGCTGAACCGTCACTGCTCACTTACTGTGTTTCTACTAATCACTGACCATGATCCTAAGTTCTAAATAATGCCAGATACTGTGGACTCCTAGCACCATACATATTAATAAAACGGTCAGACATTATTAATTTCATGAATTAGTATTGTATATTAGGTTTCCTTTTTTACAGTTTTCCTGTGTAGCAGTGAATTGGAGCACATGTTTCATAAGTTTGTTACTATTGCCCTTCCAATTTTGTTGATAGTGTATTCAAATCTTATATTTTAGAAATTCTACTTTAATGTCCTTTTATGAGAAATAACCGCCTTTTTATTTCATATGCATTAAGATTATTCTACAGCTGCTTATTATATTATTTACTCTGCTATGTGTATTGTATATCAAATTCTCATATGTACCTAGATATGCTTTGTCAAAGAAAAGTGGTGCCAAGCGAGATAAGTGGTCCAGGAAGAGCAGATTCAAGACGATTGCCACCGGGGAGTATAGATTGAACTCTGAACCGAAATGTGGGAAAATTTTAAATACTGGGATGAATACTATAGGACACTAATGGAAAGTTGTCCAGGTATTTAGTTTCACTGTGTTTGATACCTGGTACTTATCCATGTTAGGTTTCTACCCTCCAATAAAGGATCGGAAGTTAGAGACTTTATTTTTGTCACATTATATTTAAAAGATATAACTCTCAAGTCATGAATGGTATTTTTGGCATGTATTCCCTAAAAGGTTGGAAGAAGGTTTACATTACAAAGGAGAGGGGAAGGAATATATGATTGCTAAATGCAATAAGAAAAAAATAGGAGTTTATAGTAAGAAAATATTATTTACCTACCACCTAATAAACTGAGGAGAAACTTAATGTCATCTTGGTGTTGGTCAGGTTTCTGTATCATTTGTCCAACTCATTATTAGTCAGTGTTTCTAACCTGGGCCTATGACACATGATTTTGACCACAATAGCTTTATGAAAAACTTGGGAATCTGAAAAGCTGAGTTTCTGCTTTTCTCCACATCATTATCATTGAATTTACAAGCTGCTCCTTATCTATTAGTATTAGAAGTGACTTGGGAAAATATATTCTATTTGGTTAAGTTATAATCTTTTCATCATATATAGTATATATGATAAAAATATACTTGCACATTTTGTTGGTCATACATACTTTATGCTATATATATATGTATACATGTATGTATACATATATGTATATGTATCTTCAGCAAAATACACAGTTTGAGTGCTTAGTGTCTTATTTTTTGAATATTTAGTTTTGGATACTTAGTTTTAAAAAGCACACTACTCTTTGTTTAAATCTCTTCTGTGCATTTTGATAATGCACTTATTTCTTATGTTATTTGGAAATGTTTTACATAAATATCAATGCAATTTTTTTATCCTTTTGTTTAAAATTCACTGGTGAGCTATTTCTAACACAATATTATTTACTTAAGAACATCAAGAATATTAAACTTTTATTGGTCCTGGGACCAATATCCACTTTTTTGGTTTGTGAAAACCATTTCTTGTTTAAAAAAATGTGTGTTAATATTTTCTTTATTATAATTGTTTGTATTTATGTTCACATATTTTCAAAGCTTTATCTTTTTTCTGTTTTCTTTTACAATTAAATGCATTTTTAGAAGGGGTGTGTGTACATTTATGTGTGTGATGTTATTATTACAAAAATGAAAAAGTACTATAACATCTCTGTATTTGAAATGGGGGAGTATTAACTCAATGATTTTTCCATATGTGTGTATATGCCTTTACATGTCCATGTATGTGCACACCTCAAATAAGAATTAAAAAGCTGCAAGCATTGTTTACAAGTAATTATTGCCATGTCAATCTTCATTTCTTTCCAGGATATCAAAAGAAACACTGTGTACTGAGAACAAATACATTTAATCTTAACTTCATCAAAAACAATTTTTGTGTAGAGATGGTTAAATACATTTGACTTATAATCTTCAGCAAGTTTTATCAATAATTACTTAGTACAAAATATTATTGTGCTCCTATAATTAATAGTATTGTTAGTACTATTACGTTATTATACGATTATACTATAGTTAATAGTATTATTGCTTTTTGGTAGGCACTGACGTTTTACTTTTCACATTAATTTCTTTTTTATCTTAAATTATGGAACTAATTCTGCCTTAAGAAAATAGATTGCTTCTCTAAGAATATAAAGAGTATATGGTCTTAATTTATGAAAATTCAACTATGCTGAAATGAATTATTTTCTGTTCATAAACTGGTACATTTAGGCAACAAATAAAAGGTAAATTAGATTTCTCTTTTGAGAAAAGACAAGGAATCAGAAGACTGTGCTAAATTCCAGGTGGCAAAGGTGATATAAAGAAAGCATCCTTCTCCATCACCGGTCTTCCAGTGAGATACCACGCATGGTACCGAGAAACGAATGGTTAAAAATAAATAACTTTAGAGTCGTAAAATTCTCAAAGCTGTAAATTGGCTAAGTCATCACAAATAGAAAATGCTTTCATTTGCATTTCTCAAATGACTAATGATGTTGAATATTTTTTATATATTTATTTGCCATTAGTATTACTTCATCTGAGAAGTGTGTATTTATCTCAGATTTTAAATTGTTATTTTACTATTCTTTTTAATGGTTTAATCAATCTTGCATTCATACATCTGGTAATCTGAGCAGCTTTGTTGAAGATAACAATATGTAATGTAACAGCCACTGTTAATTTCTATCATTTACTTTGAAACCTCGTATCATTTTTAATGTCCTTGCTTTGTTTTGCTTGTATTTTGCTATTGTCTTTAAAATAAAAAAAAATAAAAATTTAAAACTGCATCCTATCCCTGGTGTCCAAAATTATAATGTTGATCAGGACAACTAGGTGGGAAGTCACATTCTCCTCAAGAATAACCGTTTAATTTTAAGCATTCTGAAAAGCTATAGAAGAAAAAGTTGATCATATTAATTAAACACTGATATATTTTCCTTAGCACATCTGCAATTGCAAGAAGGAACATGCATTCAGAAATCTGAGTAATGCTGAAAAAAAATTTTAAGGCGTTTATTCTTTCTGTCTGTTTTATCTGACCTCTTTATTATCTCTATTAACTTTACACAGTACTATTTAGATCAAGGTGAACATCATTTTAACGTGTCAACATAATGACATACTGACCATTTATTTCCCAAAAGCATGTTAGACATGTGCACCTGTGCGGTTACTTTTTTTGTTTTGTTTTAAGGTTCAATTTAAATTTTAGGAATAATGTAAATGAGATGTTTGTTTGATTTCAAATATAACAGAATGCTTATGAATGTCTTCTTCAACACTTACATGTACCATTATTCTAATATATATCCCCTTGAGAGCAGAAGAAAAACATTTTCCATTTCTATCCTTTTACAACTTTCTTAGACTTAGATATTTATATTACTCTGAAATGGTCACGATGTAACTGAAGAACTCTGAACACCATTACTTTAAACAGGGCCCAAACTGAGCCTCGTATTGCACTAAACATCATGAATGGAGATCAGTTTAAGTAGTTACTAAAAATCACAATTCATCGATACTTTAAAGGTAAGCAGGATGCACCAACTACTGTATGATTCATAAAGTTGATACAGATTGTTTTTACAGTAATTTCTCTTTCTCTCTACAGAAGATATCTGAGTCAAATTCAACAAAGAAGACAGTTTAATGAGTGAATTCTGTGTCTCTTAAGTAGTTCTAATATCAGTCTCCACATTATAATGTCATGAGTTATGTGAAGGCCAGTGTAACTTCTGTTATTAGAAGAGCAATTTGTTTCAGGAAAGAATGACTAGCAATTTTTATATGATCTGTGAGCTATGGCAGCAATAATAGGGGAAACATTCACATGGTCCATTTACAAGATGAGATTGCATAAAGACTATCCGATTACATATAAGTGGTTATTAGAGTAAGTTTTCAAACGTGAGTCATAAGAGAGCTACAAATTCTTAAGCCATCTATTTTCAAAGCATTTTATGGGAATTGTAGTTTCATGCATATTGGGCACTTCATTGTCATTGACTTTGAAACAAAAATAAATGACACCTTCACCAGCTAGTTACAGACTTCTTGGTTCAAGTGTCAATGCACCTTGCACTATTAACTAAGAAATATTAGAGGAGTAAAATAGCTATCAATAATAATCATTTTCTTTCTGACTTGACAAAATAGGAATGTTAATTCAGTACATATTTCAGGAGTTACTATAACATTCTAAGGACAGAACTATTTTATTACAAGACAAACATGCTGGAATATATCAGCATAAAGCCACAAATTAAAGTTAACTCCTTGGGTTGCTACAGAAAAAATTGCAACCATGCACATAAAAAGTAATGTGAATATTCACATAGAGAGACATATTTTTTAAAACCTTGTTTTTTCAAGCCCAGATACAAAGTCTTGCTGCCTTAGAATATGTTTGCTCATTCATTCTGTTTCAAGATCTTTCACTCCCACAGTGACCCAAAGTCAGAATGGACTCATGGGACAGTGAGTGTTCCTGTGGTTTGAGAAAGACTTCCGGTTGCTTGAATAAGGCAACACTGATAATTATCAGCAAGCAGAAGGTAAAAGGCATCTGGAATCTTTCAGAGTTCAGTTATGTAATGCACTCTTATGGCTGTATTTATTTTAATTTTAAATAAAACTTAACAGTAGCTAAAACATTCCATTAAATATAAACTGTGGTCATTCAAAAATTCATAACCATACCAGAGATTATTTCAGCAAATGTGATATGTTAATATAGTAGTGGATTAATTTTGGTACCCATCAGTTATGTTAAGTAATGAAGTATCATTTAAAAATTCTGCTCTTTGAAAGATGCTGTTAATAATATTAGAAGACAAGGTAAGAACAGTTTTTTGATAAAAATGATAAAGTACTTCTATGTAAATTATACAAAGAACTTTGAATGCTAACGCTGAGAAAAATATTTTTAGAAAGCAAAAATATATAAACAGACACAGCCCTGCAGAAGTGTACATGGATAGAAAATGAGGAGGTGCTTAACATTATGGAATTAAGTTGTTACAAATTAAAGAATTGATGAACTAACAGTACATATTGATTTTAAAAGTAAGAATCTCAAAAACTCACAACAGGAAATGCTGGTGTAGATGTGAGGCAACAGGAATCTCATTTGTTGCTAGTTTGAATGCCAGATGGACCAGCCGGTTTGGACAACATTTAGATTTTTCTATAAAGATAAGTGTAGTCTTAGCAGAATATTAAAGCCGTGTTCCTAGGAATTCATTTAACTGGTCAGAAAATGTATGTCTACATGGGACCTGTGCACAGAGAAGTTTAAAAATTTTATTCGTAATTACAGAAAACTGAAAGAATCCCAGATATTCTTATTTTAGTAAGCAAATTCATAATAAAACTTTGTAACATCCATACAAAGAAATACTGAGTTACCCAGATCTGGCGGGGCAAACCCATCACTCTAGCATCCAGCCTGGGCAGCTTCATAACTAGTCAGATCCTGTTTCAAATAAAAATATAAAAAGATTTGAGATGTACCTGTGTGAAATGCTGGGTTCAAACATAAGTGCAATAAGCAAAACAAACAAATGGAGAGATAAATACATAAATAAAAATAAATATTATTTTGTGATAAAAGAATGTGCTAGCGAGCTGCATCATAGAGGTAAGGCTGAACCTAAGACACATAGTGTTACACAAATGAAGCGAATCGGGCTGGGGATATAGCTCAGTGGAATAAGCGCTTGCCTAGCAAGCGCAGGGTCCTGAGTTCGATCCCCAGTACCGCAAAAAAAAAAAAAAAAAAAAAATGAAGCGAATCCAGAAATGGTGCGTAGCACTTGCTGTAATGTCAATTACATGGCATTCTTAAAAAGGTAGAATAAAAAAGGCAACAAAATGCCGGCATACAAAATGTACATCCATGAGTTCACGTTGCCAGAGAAAAATAAGTGAATGAAAATAATTTGAGAGGTTACACACCTCCTGTGAAGACAAGTTCCACTTCCTGCAGGCATTCTGTCATGAATGAGAAGAGGAGGAAGATGTGGGCCTGAAATGTCAAATATACACAGTTAATTCCAGGAAGTCAGTATTGAAAGAATAAAGAAAATGTGAGCTTTGCAGTTCATTAAAATTTGTCTCATTCTGCCTATTCCTCTTTAATAGAAGCATTTGATTACTTGAGAGAACTGAGTTATATCTGAACTGGGTTACTTTGCTGTATATTGGAGACAACCTAAATGATAGTACAGTCTCTGATCAAAGACTACATGATTGCTTACAAACCTCTTGAGGCACGCACCGCTCACATGATGAAAACTGGTATTTATGTCTATGGTCTTCTTTGCCAAAGCTTTTATAGTGTTTGTATACTCACTGGACAGAGAGGCAATGGCCATATGCACAGAGACACTTTATACAAATACATGGCCACATTTTAAATTATATTTATCAAAAATTGCCAGATCATCAATAGCAAAGTGCATCTAAAAGCCCATCACATCTAAGAGAAGCCTAAAGAAAAGTTATAACTAAATTAAATAATTTAGCACAGATATGATAATAGAAAAAGTTCATGATTTATAAAATTAAGCAGGTGAAAGTAAACCATGGAATTTAGTTAGTAATGTTATATCAAAATCAGCCTATTATTTATAATAAATGAATCATTATAATTTGACATATTAGCAATGGGAAACTAGATGTATGGTATGTAGAAATCTCTGTACTATTTAAAATTTTAAAATTCCTTAAAAGCTACTTTTATTATTTATCTCAAGTACTTAGAGATTTGGTCAAACTGCCAGTTATCAAATAATGCATGTAAATTAATTAAGATATAAGTAAATTAACTTGTAAGAGTTGGAAGAATTTATTGAGAGAAGGAAAGCTTCTGCCTAATGAGAGGGACAGAAAGAGACCTGGAAAGCAGGTTGCCCACCAACTCTGCTTCTAAAGGGTGTATATTGAGCGAAGGCGTGAGGTGAAGCAGGCTTCAGTAAATTATTTTAAATGAGATATTGTTAAAGAAATATAGCAAATGTTTTAGTCTTCAATAAATTGGATATAACAAAGTGTCAGCTTACTATATGGATAGCCTCATTCTGAGATGCATATTTGTGTTCACAAACATTCGTTTGCCTGGGATCGCAAAACTACAGATATTTCTGAACTCTGAAAGAACAAACACAAAAATACACATGAGTCTTGGAGAGGCCAGTGAAAATCTCATACAGTATTTTAGTAAATAATAGATGCCTTTTCAGTTATATTGACAGGACATCCAAATGGGTGTACTTTAAAATGATTGAACAAATATTAGCCTTAGGACTAAATTTCACAAACTCCTAGAGCAGGTTTTCTTCTTTAACACCTATTTCCTGCCCAGAGCCACAAGTGACTGTCCCTTCTTAGAAAATTGCTATTTCTTTACCAAACAATTCTTGTCCAATATTTTGGAAGCTCTCTTCTTCTTGATTCATTGTTAGAGCTTCAGATGGAAAATGAAAATAAAGCACTACATGCAATTTATTATTTAGAAGTGTTCAGTATTTTTTCATTCATGGAATAACAAATATTACCATAGCCTTGCTCTTCAGTAATGGACATAAACTTATTTTGAAATCGAATAAGCGATTTTTTCTTAAATACAATCAACATATTTCAATAACGTCTTTATGTGTTAAAAACAAAAAGAAACCACAGGTCTGTGCTGGATAATTTCAGACACTCCATGTTTTGATTTGTACTTGCTCTTGACAAAATCCTAGTTGATTAGTGTTACACTCAGTCAGAACAGGCTGCAGCAGTCAAACATTTTGGTTATTGTTACAGAAAAAAAATAGTGTATCAGTTTTGTCAATTTTTTTTCTTTATTTTTCAAACAAAACCTCCTTTATTTTATTCTCTACTTTTCTCATTTAATTTTGCAAGCACCAGACTGCTGAGCATGTTAGTTGTAATAAAAACACTGAGGACAATGTTGGCATACTTTGGCTTCTCACCTACACCTGAAGTAACTTCTACTTTAAAATTTTTTTCTGCATATAGTTTATGCCTATCCAATCCCCTCCAGCTCAGTAATTCACCCAATATTTTATCTCCCTTTTTCTGGCAGTGTTTTATAATCTCTATTTCTCTAATCACATTTTTTAATGTGCAAAAATGCTATAAATTCCCAAGTCTAGAATCAAGAACAAGCAATTTTCTAATTTTCCAGGCAATGGGGAAAATCTGTGTGATGTTCTGCTTTCTGTGATCATAGTAAAATTACTTAAATATCAGTTTCTACTTTTAGTTTTTTAAGGAAGCTCTGTACTTATTTCTATAGTTGTTATATCAGTTTACAGTCCCATTAACAATGGAAAAGGGGTTCTTTTTCCATATAGTCTCGCCAGCGTTTGTTAGGAGTTGATTTCCTGATAGTAGCCATTCTTTCTAGAGTGAGATGGAATAGTGTTGTTTTAATTTGCATTTCTGGAGTCACCAGTAGTTTAAACATGTTTTCATATATTTATGGATGGTTTGTAATTCTTCTGAGAAATATACTTTCATTCCATCCTTTAATCGATTCTGAATTTGGGGGGACTGAATTTTTGACTTATTTATACAGTTTAGATACAGTGGTACCTCAGTTCAGCAACTTGATTCATTCCATTATTCTGGAAAAGATGGCTGCATTCTTGTTCATGCAGAGAATATGGCCACAGTCTTGTTCATCACCCAGTGAGGAAATTGCAAATAGAAGCAAAATTTTGCTGAACACTTGTGTTTGAAAACTGAATTATTCATGAACAGAAGCATTTTTGAACCAAATTATTATCCCTGTTAGAGGAGTAGCTAGAAAAACATTTCCCATTCTCCAGGCTGTCTTGTCACTCTGTTAAGTGTTTTCCTTTGCTGAGCAGAAGCTTTTTCATTTGATATGACCTCATTTGTTGATTTTTGGTATTATTTCTTGTGCAATCAGGGTTTTTTTCTGCACCTTGGTCTTCAAGAGTTTTACCTATTTTATCTTCCTGCAGATTATGTGTGTCTGTTCTAATGTTTGAATCTTTCATTCATTTCAATTTTAGTTTAGTGCATGGTGAGAGAAATGGTTCTAAATTCAACATTTGACATATGGATATCAACATTTGTTAAATAGGCTGTCTTTCCCAGCGCAAAGAGATTTAGTCCTTCAAGCAAAATGTGCCTGGAATTGCTTCTATATCATCTATTCTGTTCAACTGAACTAGGAATGTGCTTTTCATGCTGTTTTTTTCAATATTACACTGTTTTATCATTGTGCTTTTGTAGTATTACTTGAAGTCCAGGATTGTGATAGCCTTATTGTGCAGATTGTGGAGGTTATTGTTTTCCTGATTCTCAATGAGTTTACTACTGGTATACAGGACTGCTATTGATTTTTGAGAATTGACCTCACATGCTGCTATACTACCAAATTTAGATATTTGTTCAAGGAGAATTTTGGTGGAGTTTTGGAGTTTTCTATATAGAAGATCAACCTATGATGCTAACTATGAACAAAGAATGATAATTTCAATTCTTTCTTCCCTATCCAATTCCCTTTAATTTTTTCTTTTGTCATATTGCTTTAGCTAATATTTTGAAAGCTCTTTAAACAGCAATAGTGATAGCATATATCCTTGCAATACTCCTGCTTTTAGAGCAAATGATTCTTTACATTTAGTATGACATTGGCAGTTGGTTTGTCATAGATGGTTTTCATTGGGTATCTTCTATTCCTGTTTTCTCCAGTGTTTTTATAATGAATGGAGGTTGGATTTTGAATGAATGGATGAAATAATGTATTTTGTCTTATGGCATCTTGGGTGTCTTTTGCTGGCCTGATCTTGGCTTCTTAAGGATGGACTTCACCCATAGTTGACCTTCCCCTAGTCACTGTGTGGTTTTAACCCTGGGAGCACTGAAATGAAGCCACTACATGCCTGCCCTGAGGCCTATGTTGACTTGAACCTTGAATGCATCCAACCAAGCACTCTTTCAAAGGTGATGCCACATGTTAGAACTGGAACCCCTCGCCAGCTGTTTTAGCACACAGCACCTGCTGCTCCAGTCCATCTGTGTGGCTCTCCTCGTAGGAATCTGGAGTCACTTTTTTTCACTGGGATTTTATAGTTTGATGTTTCTGTCTCATGAACCATGAACCAGGAGCAAGGGAGGAAGTGCAGATTGCTCTTTATTTTTCTGCACCGTGATTCGCTTCTACAATTTCTCCCCAGGCTTCGATTTTCCTACTCACTCCTCCCGGGGTAACAGCAGTCTGCTGCCGCCCTTGTTCTCCTCAGATTGTCATTTTCCAGTGTCTGGATTCCAGACTTTTGAGAGGCTCCCTTGCTGTGGCTCTCAGATCCATCATCTGCCTGGGAGTCTCACAAAACCTTTTTAAGAAAATGGTTTTGTCAATTTCAGTAAATACTTATTATTGGATTATTTAATTATGCAAAAGAGTACATTAGGTGTGTGGCACCTCAGTGACAAGCTCAAGTAGATACGACATCTTAAAGTTACTTATTTCTAAATATTTTTCATAGCATTGAGAAGATAGTACACATTTTTCTACACACTTCACCCAAATGCCCTTCATATTAATTCAAGATACAAGCAAAATAGACTTATTAAACTTCACAGGGAATTTGTATTCTCTGGATCTTCAGCAGTTTCTTTTTTTTTTTACATTTTCCAAATCCACTTTAACACAATGTTTTGCATTGTGTTGGCTTTTGCATTGTGTGGCCAAATCCCGCATAGCTGTCCTCCAATCTGTGACAGTTCTCCTTTGATTGTTTTATGACTTTCATACTTTGGAAAATCTTTGAAAAGAGACTGTGTAGACTACACATGCATTTGGTTTTCTTTGATGTGAACTGTGGTTATGGCTTTGAGGAAGAATAGCCTTGGTAACCTTATCATATACTAGAGTGCATACAATAGGTAATGATTTAATGCTGGTGGCACGAATCTTGATTTTTAAGTTATCATGATGCCTATAGAATCAGTGCTTAGCATAAACACCAGAAGAGAGAAAAGGGGCGTGCACAGCTAACACAGACAGTATGACAGTTAGTAGTGAGTGTACAGATGAGGACTAAATGTGAAGGTAAAAGCTAATGATACTGTTTTATGTTAGATAATTTGTTACACAAGCACACTTTAGGTTGTCTTTATACAAAAAATGTTATATGAGGGGATAAGTATACTAATCTGCCTCACCACAGTGATTATGTTACTACATATATGTATCTCATACCATAAGGGTGTAAATTTTAAAAGCACACAATAAAATTTATTAAAATATAGTATTACTTGTGTACTATGCTTAAGACTCCTAACCTGAGCAGATGTTTCATAACAATGAATATTCTATTTAAACAAGTACTATGAATGTTTAATTAACAGGAAGAAGTTCCTCTTTAAGTTTGTATTACCATAAATTTTCATGAATTTGATTATTCTTCTCTATTTCTATATTTTTCACTAAATACAGACCCTGCATTAACTGAACTATGTTTTTCAACAGGGTATGTAATTTCTGTGGAATTTAATTAAATCTGATGGCATAGAGTCCTACTTAATTGGAGTAGTAACTCCTTTTAATAGGGACACTTGCAGGTAATTATGTGAGGTTCAGATGGGGCTTATGGGTCCATAGAAAGATCAAAGGTCGTTATGTTTTCTTTTAATTTCTAGACTGCTGCTTTCAATTACTTACAAACCCCAGAATTTTAAATATTTAGCACTAGAGACAGAATCTTGAGTCTTTTAAACTTGAGTTTATTTGAGACGGTTTAATTGCCAGTATCTGAAAATAGCGCTACTTCTATTTATGATTTCTAAGAGCGCTCCTACCTTTCTGACGTAGACTACTGGGATGGGAAATAGTTTCTGCCTCCAGGAATGACATAAAATCTCTGGTTGTAGAGAAATTGACTTCCACTTCCATTCTCTGTTTTGCAGCTATTTCATTTTAATCATTATTGACATTAAACAAAAATAGGAAAATTTTCCTTATTCAAAGAGCAGTGGTTTTAAAACACAATAACAAGCATTTATATAAATGTTAAAAAGAACTCAATACAATTATACGTTAGCACTGCTTTACAGATGGTAATAATTTAAATTATGAAAACTGCAAATTTTTACTCATCCTTCATTTGGAAAATTAACACCTAATGAAGGGTTTATCAGGAAACAATACAATTACCAAGCAGATTTGTATTTGTGCATGCTACAGCCCATCTCAGAAGAAAGCACTCATTTGTTAGCAGTTCTGCATAGCTGTTTAAATTATAAAATATTCTAGGTAAGTATTAATATAAAGAAAAATGTTGTATAAACATATATAACACAGAAAAAGAATAAGTTGTGATAGCCGGACCCTGAGAGAGCAACACTTACTGCTGTGACGCTTGAGCGACTTTAGTCCTCCTCTATCCCGCCTTACTCCCCCCGCCAGCGTCAGCACGTGCACAGTGGCGGGGAAAAGTGCACCCGTTCGTTGCTTTTGTTATTTGTTGTGTTGCTTGTTACCTGTCTCCCAATCCAGTACTGTACTGCGTGATGACAGAATATGTACCAAACAAACAAAACAACAAAAATCTCTGAATAACCTACCAGATGTATTTTATGATATTCTAAGGTACTCATTCGTCCTTGAATCTTCATATAGAGGTTTTTTACATATGCCCAGAGATATAGATTGTTTTTAAATTAATATGTACATATTAGTTAGCAGTCTTTGATTGAATTCTTTCTGGCATAGAAAAACACTCTTCACAGTACCAAAGAGCTTAAGATTTATAGCTAAATAAATATTTAGGCATTAAATACATGTTTAATTTTGCACCAGGATATTTAAACTTACTAATCTAGTTTATTTTCTCCAAAAACTGTTTATCATATGTTATTTATTAGTTGATAAAACACATATTGTATCTTATTATGCTATGAACTAAAATGTTTCCCCAAACCCTCTTGCACTCAGAGGCGAGCCACTGGAAAGTGATTGGATCACAGCAGCGGACGCTGCTCACCAGCAGAAGAATCCACTGGTGAGTCACAGCTGAATAGGCTGTGCTTTTCTGTGCTAAGTGTGCTGTTAGGAGACTAGGCAGAATCGGAGGAAGTGGGTCATGAAAGCACCGCCCTTGGGGTGTTATTGGGTCCCTGGGTCCCTCCTCTCGCTCTGTCTCCTTTCTGCCTTCTGGATGCTACAAGTTACCTCCACCACCTCCGCTGCCAAGGTGTTTTTGCCTTGGAAACATGTAACCATGGAGATTTCTCAACCCATGAGCTAAAAGAAACCTCCCCCCTTTTAATTTGTTGGTGTTGGGTGATTTTCTTTCAGCAAAAAGAGTTGGATAAACGTATCTCCTTCATAATGGTACGTCTATTAGACACAGGTGTGTTACAGTACTTCAAGCAGCTGTGAACTTTGGCCACATGGAAGTCAGACAATGAAGGTAGCAGTAAACAACAATTAGAAGAACCAAACTGATACTTTCTGTGAGAACCTCCTCCAATAATTCAGGTGTGATAATGCAAAGATGTATTTAATTATATTTTTAAACTCATAATAAATCTGACTTCGTGCATTGTGTTTAGTAAAGTGGGAAATCAGATGTAATATATGTCAATCGCCAATTTGTCTAGGGTTCCACAAAATCACAATTTAATTGTCGTAACACAAAGGCTTATTTTTATATGTTGTATAAACCTTATACCATCATGGCTATCTCTGATAGGATCTTTATCCATACTTACTAATGCCTCCTTGCTCTGATAGGCTTCTGCTAACATACAGTCTAACACCCAGTAAGCTGTTTTAGAACAAGTCACATTAAACCATGACTCCATCTTCCTAGCTTTAAAACCACACTTCTAGGTCTCCATAAGGCATAAAATACTTACTTTAAATATTAGAATGTTATTCTATGTGGAACCTAAACAGATAAAGTTCACTGAAAATGATTGATTTTGTTTAAATTACTGTTTTATTTAAACCAATAATATAAATGCTTATTCCCTCACCTTTGGAACACCGTTCTCTCCTAGTCAATTGTCTCTGTCATTTATTTTAACTTTATCTCTTCAGAGGTACTTATCTCTTTCTTCCCTTCATTTTCCTAATACTTAAGAAACATGGACTTCCTGAGGAAAAATAACTAACATCTCATTTTCTATAAATATCTTTGTATTTTTCTCCATAATTCGTATCTTACATTATTCGTAAGGTGAACCATATCATTATTGGGCAAGATGCAAAATCTCCATTGTGGAATTCCTTAAAATTTCACAAAAACATGGATGAAGTAATTTATTGCAAATAAATGTATCATGTAACAATTATCACAGGCTTAATTGCATGCAGTAATAAAAATATTACTGTGGACAGCGTCATGAAGTACTGATAAGTGTTGTTTGTAGTAAAAAATTGGACATTCTTTTTCAAGTACCATGTGAAAATATCCAGAGAGAGCGACTCCCCAACTAGAAACATGCCCGGTAAAATTCTCTAAGATGAGACAGAACAAAAAATAGTGTGTGACAACATATATTGAAAAAGGAAAAGGAAATAAAGAGCTATACATATAAATAGGCATCGTGTCAGAGAAGACTCGGAAATCTAAAAAGTAAATTTGATTCTAAGTGCTGAGTAGAGATTATCATGTTTACTTGGACAAGTTATATGATTTTATTTTATTTTCAAAATACATTTTGGCCCCTTCTGAGAGGTATATTTGAAATAAAGTAAGAAAAACAGTTGGTGATAATTTAAAACGTGCCTGCAAATATCCATGTCACAGAAAAATGTACTAAGGAGAAAAGATGGCATGTCGTGTTTGCAATATAATTTTCAGTGTTTAACACACATAATAAATATGTGAAAGATTTTATATGAGCAGTGTGATTATTTGGAGAGAATATTTGTCATCTGAGTTAAAAACTAGTAAATCATATGTAAGAAACAAGAATTAGTGATATGAGTAGGTCATTATGCTCAATATTGCTCATTTTAATTGACATTAAACTTTCAGAAATAAAATTAAAGTTAAAATAAAAAATAGATAATTTTATTTTTTTTAATTTTTTATTTTTATTTATTTATTTTTTTTTTTGCAGTATTGGGGATCGAACTCAGGGCTCTGCACTTGCTAGGCAAGCGCTTATTCCACTGAGCTATATCCCCAGCCCAAAAAATAGATAATTTTAAATTTTACTTTAAATATAAACATTTCTGTAGATATACAAAATTTAAGTTGTCCATATGAGTGGAAGTATTCCTTTTGTGAATATTGTATGAAACTTTTCAGTTTTTAAAATATATACCTTGAATTTCTCAGTATATATTCACCATTATACTTAATTTTTAATATATTTTCACATATTTTATTAAAGATAACCCCTTTAGGGATAAAAAATGATTTTGTATTGTACAGTAGCAGAAAATAACAATAAAGAATTTATTTTGATTGAAACTATGTATTAACTGTAGATGGCTTATGCTAATTACATTATCATCTATGTCTTGAATAATATGAGGCAATGTATTCAAATCATATTGTTCTTGAGTGAAAATGATATTTGCATGCATAAACATATTTATATTTATTTATGATCATATATATATGACAAATTTAACATGTGATTAACAAATATCGAATTTTTAAATTAAAATAATAAAAAGATTACAAATCTATTGAAGAAATAAAAGCTTTATGAGTTTTATGAATATGTGGACATTTCATTGTATCTAATGAACTGTGTCCCAGGTTAGGGCATTAACATTATGAAAATAAGGGAGAATTTCACACATCGTCTATAACCTTGAGATTTGAAATAAGGATTTTCATGGTTATGCAGGTGCAATTTGATAAATTTTAGTATGTAACTCTACCTGGTGTATTTGAAGTGCTCTTGTATTTCTGACCTTGAGATGTTTATACTTTATACTCTTTACTTTTTGTGAGTTTTGGCTTTATTTTTGTATTTACTTAGGACTGAGTTAGTGCAGATTTCTACATATAATATACTCAAAAATTATTTAATGATTCACTTTCTTAGCAAAGTTCATTGGGTTTGGATTTGTTCCAGAACAGTATTTGACTTGTGGAATGATGCAGTAGTTTTTGGTAATAATAACCGAAGAACTTCAATTTAAAGAAAATACTACCAACAATAATGAAAAGGAGAGAAAGCAGGGGTGTACAAAAAGCATAAATTATTTGCACAGGATATTTATCTTTAGAATTTACTTTCACTTCTATATTTATTAATTTATAGATTTGTACTTTCTTTCTACTTTACAACTTGGAAAAAGAACAAAACTCTGTCTCAAGAAATTTATGTCACATTTTCTACTAATAAGTTTGTTTATAGAGTAATTTTAAATTATGTTGAAAATTTTTTTGCCTCTGTTTAATTTTTTGGAATGATTTTATAATGAAGTAAAATAAGTTTAAAACCTTGCATTCCAAAACAGGAAGAATTCTATTAGCAGTGTCCGGCTTTTAAGCCATACTCACATTTTTCCTAGTTTTCTCTGTAGAATTCTATGTAAATAAGACCTTCAGCACACATGGTATAAATGCTGATCTATATTTTTAAAAATGAGATGTTCAAGTGATAAGATAACATTTAAAAGAATTATTGATCATCACTATTGATAAAATTTCATGAAAAATAATATACAGTGTGTGGAATATACAGTAATTAAATTTAAAAATGCATTATAATAAAAGATGTAGTGTTATTAATCACTGTCAAAACACTACCCACAACTGCAAACGCACTTGTTCTATTCTTCTTTTCAGTTCCAGAAGCAATTACGCAAGTGTGCTTCCTCGAGTGTCTCTATGAGGCATGATCAAAAATATGGTTAATGTTCCTGCCAAGTGACACTGATGAGAACGAAAGGCGGTCTCATAAAACACCCAATATCTGACTCCGTCACATCGTCACGGTGACTGCAGTGGTATTTTGAATGGATTCAAGGATACTGAGGCAGCCGTGACAATCAAACTATAGACTCTCGTAGAAGACAGCTTTCTGAATTGCTTCAGGGCATGACAAGCCCGCTGGGATGCGTGTGTTCACAGCGACGACGAGCACATGGTGGACCACTGATCCGAGGAGTCCTTTACTGTAATTTTTTACTTAAAAATTCACTATAGTGTTTGGTAAAACTTTCAATCCACACATACACATGTTTATAAGGAAAAAGAAAACTTCAACTTTTGTGTTCACTTTCTTCACAGTCTAAAATATTCCTGCAACTACACTTGAAATACTGGAACTTAGTCCAGCACAAATGGATTCATGACACTTTTTGGCCACTAATAACTCCTGAAACTGAGAATATTTTACTGTATAGCCCAAGTTAATTTTGGATATAGCACTAAGTACTGTTATGGTTTAAAAACCAAACACAGAAAGGGAAATATGTGGGTATTATTTATCTTTCTTTTTGATATATTTAAGAAGATTGTGAAACGCGAGCATTCTATTTACATGCCTCTGAGGAAAAAGCAGACTTTCCTATTGATCTTACAACTATGAAAGGGGTGATAGAATATTACGAGGATCTTTACGCGCATACACTGCATAATTTATGTAAAAGAATTTCAAGTTTTTGTTGACTGCCTTTTGGTGATGGAAATCAAACTTAGGACTTTGCACTTGCCACATAGGCGCTTGTGCCATTGAGCTACATTCCCTAGTTTCAAGTTTTTGAATGACAAAAGCCACCAGAATTCACTCAGTAAGAAATATTTAATATTACAAAGTTTCATATTAAATAAATTGAATTTATATCAAAATATATTTCAAAACAAAATTATATTTCTCACTTTCCCATTGCTAGCACACAATTACTAACACCTGCAAATGGAAGAAAAGTTTATTTTTCTCACAGATTCAGAAGGATTCAATTCGTGGTCAGTTGGCCCCAAAGTGGAAAATACCTATGAAAGGGGCTTGCAGAACATAACTGCTCACCCTACGGCAGTGAGGAAGCAGAGAGTGAGAGGGCGAGACAGGGTGGAGAGTGCATCCTCCGAGGTCCATGACTCTTCTCAACCATCTCCCCATCCTAACTAAACACTCACCTGTGAAGTACGCAACCAGTTTATCCACTAAGAATTGGACTGCAGTTTTCCCATGGTCTGATCAATTGTCAAACTCCCCACCACTGAATATATGAGGTTTTAGCTAGACATATCTATCCTAATCTATAACTAAAACAAAGAGCAAACAGAGAATACTAAACCCAGATGATTTCACTGGTAAATTGTTCCAAAATTTTAGACTGAAATTAGTACAGGTTGTAATTATTTCCAGAAAATGGAATAGGAGAAAATACTATCCAAAACAAATAGGAATTACTCTAAAAACAAAAATCTTATGAAAAAGTGAAAAAGAAACCTGTAATATAAGTAAGGAGTAAAGATTCATGCTAACAGATACTGACTAAACATAATATATTGGACAAAAACAGCAAAAATGCAGCTATTTCACTGTTAATTGATCAATGTAAATATTCCTGTTAAGACCTAAGAAATCTACACTATCATCTCAATAAATGCAGAATAATAATTTGCAAAATTAATGCAATGATACATCAGTTCACAAACTCAACTTTTTCTATGATTCAGATCACAAACTGAGTTGGATGAGAACTGAATCAAATCCAGTGGTTAGGTTCAATGTTGACTTTATGGGGAAATTTGATTCAGTTCTCGTCCCATTAGTTTGCAATAATGATCATAGGAGAATTGATTTGTGAACCAAGGTGTAATTATATTGTTTTCAAGATAAAATATATTCAATAAAGTGTTAATAAAAATAGAACTCATTGTATTTGATGAAGGAAATCTATAAGCATGTAAGGATAGGATTCTATTGTATATAAATGCTACATTTTTTTAATCCATTTATATGTAGATGAACACACAGGGCACTTCCAAGATTTAGCTACCATAAATGGTGACATCCAGTCTCACTTAAAACTGCAGAAACCAGTTTTGTAGATACATATAAACACATCTTAAATTTATATGGCAAGATGAAAATTAGCATATATATATAAAAATGACGCATCTATTGCATTCATTCAATTTTACAAAGTATAACATTGCCACAGAAAGCAAAATATAAAAGATACTCACAGGGAAAAAAAGGAAACATTACAAAATTGAAAACGACATACATCCTCCAAAAGGACTGTCCACAATTCTTATTCTGTTTCTAATACAAGTGCAAAAGCTGTTAAATACAAGATGGCTAATTCCTAAGAGACTGCTGGAACCCATATGTAAGCAAATGTTGGATGACACAAGAGGACAAGGGCAAATATCATCTTATATTTACTTTTATTCAATATAAAATTACTTAGACATCATAAACTATAAATTTATAAAAATTTCAGAAAATAAATCTTAAGAATTAAAATTGGCACAATTATAAATTTGGCCACATGTAAAAAAAGTGTGATTCAAAATACTTTCTATAATTATTCTTTAAAAGGTGAAAAAGGAGAAGAAAAATAAATCAAGTTTGGCCAATGGCTTTGGAAAGAAGGAATGAATGCTATAAAAGGGCCGTAAAAAAGAACTATTTTACCAGGGTGTTAAAAGATATTATGCAATTTTCAAAATCATTATTATAATATCAGTCAACATTTTGCAAAACAGAAAAAAAATCAATTAAGGTTTTATGGTATCTGAGAATGAAATGCTGAATGCTTTTAAGCAGATCTGGAGTGAGAAACAGGAAAAATGACATAATTAAATGATTGGAAATGTGTACAGCTACATCAGTTCGAAAACATCTAAAAATTTGGGCCAAAGTAGAGAATAGTTGCTGAAAGGATTAGCTTCAAAATGTCAAGGATTTTGGATTGATACAATAGGAGTTTGGAAATTTTGTCTTCAGAGTGTCCTAAATTAGTAAACCCAATTCTCTGGAGGCTCAAAGATGCAAAACTCTAAGCTTTTCACTTCACAAAAGAGTCCTTGGAACACCTGCTCAAGAAGTGCCTCCAAGGGAATTATACTGTGGGTTTTAACTCACCATGCTTAGCCATCCAGGAACTCAGAGGTGTTCCAAGATGGTCAGGCTACTGTTCTTCCTGTTGGAATCCTGTGGTGCAGACTGAAGGAGTTATGAGGTCATGGAGGCTTGTACTTACATTTCAGAAGATGTAAGACCACAGCCATGTATAGATGACCAGGTCAGGGGCTTGTCAGTAGTTCCTGAAAGGTTGATGTTTGAAGATGAAATTCTAGTGGAGAATCCAGGAAGTCTGCTATGCCAAGAATATAGAACATGTACTGTGGAGAACCTCAGGCAATTCAGGTACAGATGAAGAGAGAGATCATGAGGCCATAGCAGCAACTCCACATAGGTAGGGCTTCCCAGCCCACTGAATCTCACATCTTCTGATGGTCTACCTCAAATGCTGGATGAGGAAGAACAGCCTTTAATATTTGCCCTGCTGGGTTTCAGTCTTGCTTTGATATGATTTTATTTTATGTCCTTATTCGCCTCTATTGGAATTAGAATGTTTGCCCTGTGCCATTGTGTGTGGGAAATTTTAACATTCTTTTACCTTTTCACAGAAGTTCACAGCAAAGTTTGCCTTGAGACTCGGAGGAGCCTTTGGACTAGGACCTGTGAGCAATTCTGTAACTGTGAAGACTACAACAACTTTTAGGGCTGGTAATAAAGATATTCTGCCTAATAAGATGAACTCAAGGCTTTTGGGGGAAGTGTGATATTATGGGTTAGCTAACAAAGGTTCCCCCAAAGTAGTCTCATATATTCAGAATTTGGGCCTGGTCAGAGAGGAAGGTCACAGCAAGTGTGACTAGATGAGATTCTTGCCTCCTAGCCTCTCATTTCCACACTTCTCTGATCTTCTCTTCCTACTCCCTTTCCACAGTTCAATGATTTATTTTTTACACATATTTACACATATTCATAGTGCTCTGATATAGGGTATCAGTGGAAAAAGATATTCTTGACCTCTACCATTCTAAGAGGAAATTGTCTGCTCTCTCACAATGACAGAGTTTTCCAAGACTTTTAAAAATATGAATAATGTTGAAATGTTGGAAAAAAATTTTTTTTGTTGCTAACACTAATTCACTTGATAATCATCATTTTATATTTCTTCCAGTTTGATGTGGTTGATTATGTGGATGTGGAAATGCTAATGCTGCCTGGCCTGTCTACCCGACAAGCAATTTGGATGCACCAAATAAGTCTTGCCATAACTAGATTTGACTTCCTTACATTTAGTTCATTTTTATAAATAGATTCATGAGAAATCTTGTTTTCTAACAGTTTCCTTTTTTATAATACTTTTAACTATTTTTGGTGTAATTTTGGCTCATAACATAAATTACAGAAAGTCCTCTGCCTTAAATTCTTCTTAACATTTTGTAGAACACAGCACTGAAAATCTAGGACTGGTACTTACATTTTGAAAATTTTTTTTATTCTTTATTCAATTTCCTTAATTCACACAGTGCATATTGATGTTACCTGTTTTGCATTATGTGAGTTTTCATATTGTGAACATTTTAAGGATTTGATCCTCTTAATCTTCATTATCAAATGAGTGCTGATAGAACTTTTCATAGCATTCCTTTATGAGCTTTTAATGTCTAATATTCATTGGACAACATAATAGTGATTCCAGCTTTATTTCTGTTAGTGATTATTTGTTCCCAGAAACCTCTCATTTTCTTTTGCTTGCCTGGCTAAAAATTTATGACTTTTAAAGAACTTTTCAGTGGATTAACTTTTGGTTTTACTGATTGTCTTGGTTACTTTTCTCTCATTGCTGAGACAAAATACCCAAACCCAAAATGAGGGTAGGAAAAGTTTATTTAGCTTACAGTTTGTGGAGGTTTCAGTCCATACTTGGCTGGTTCTGAGGCAGAGTGGCACATGGCAGAGGGCAACATTTCATGGCAGCAGAGCACAGCAAAAACAACAAGCAAAAGGGAGGAATGGCAGGCACGCAGTCTCTTTCTACCTCCTTTATATTGTAAGCAGCCTACCCACACCCAGGGCGCACGTAGCACTCACATAATCTCCATGCCCTCCTCTTCCACAGGCTCAGGATGGGTACAAAATAAGCACTCTGGCTTCCTGCTGAGTCATTCAGGCAAACTTCTAGACTCCACAAGTTGACACAATGTACCAATCATAACACTGATATTCTCTAAAATTTTACTTATTCAGTTATTTTGATTTTTGTTTCAATTTTCATTCAATTTGTACTGTTGTTTACACTTAATTGCACATGTTCTTCATTGATAAAATGACAGTTTGAGTTATTGGTGTAATACCTTCCAATTCTATGATATTTATTTAATTCTGTGTTTTCTTCAAGAATGTACACAATACATTGAAAACTTTTAATGCTACTTTTTTATTTATCCCTAATCTTTTAAAAAACTTTGAAACTCTTTCTCTTTGCCAGGTTTATATAGATGAATGTGGTTTAATTTCTTTGCATTTGGTAATATGGGAACTTAATTTTTCTGTTATTATTTCTCATTTGCATTTTATTAATGTCTTGTCACATATTTAACATGATTGCTATTGTTTTAATTCTAAATGCAATTTTGGTTGAGAATGAAGTACATCTTGATGAATGCTATATGTGAACTTGAAAAGAATGCAAAATCTGCTCTTGTTAGAATATTTTACCAAAGTCTTTAGATTAATATTGATATTCACACTCTTGTCCAGTATATCTTTGTTAATTGTAAGATTGTTTGATCTATTAATAAGTCAGAGAAAGATGTTTAATTTTTCTAAAAGACATTTGTCTTACTAAGGATTTATCTGTCTTTTGTATTGCATATTTTGGCACGAGATTATTAGGGGAATATTTTACCACTTCAACATTAAAGAGCTATTGTTTCCATCTGGTCATTGTCCTTGTTTAAAGTCAGCTATAAAATTCAATATTGCTATTCTAACATTGTAGATAGGATTATCATTTCATAACATGTTTTTCTCCATCTACTGTTGATGTTAGTGATTCTTCACTTATACATTGAGATTTTAAAAATCAGCTTATTCTTTAGTTTGTACCTGGAATGTCCCTCACAAATTCATGTTTGAAAGCATTGGTAATCAGCTGAGCACTATGGGAAAGTGGAAAAACCTTTAAGAAGTGAGGCCTGGAAGGAGGGCTTAGGTTGTAGGTATTAGGCCCTTTCTTACACATTGGCTCTATTTCTTCTATTTTAGTAATACATTGAGATAACCCTGATCATGTCCCCCACATCTAGACGTCTTTCTTTACTTCTTGCTTTCTTGTTGTGCTTTAGAATCAGATATTTCTGTTAACTGATCTTCAGGTTCATGAGTTCTTGTGCAGATGTGTTTTACTGATGATCCCAAAATAACTATTTTACATTTTCTCACTGTGTTTTTTTACTTCTAGTATTTCTATTCTTAAATATTTCTTTTTCTGCCTTTATCATGCATTGTTCTTAGATGCTGTTTACTTTTTTCTATGACGATGATTAAATGTGTATCATACTTTAATTTTTATGATAGTGCTAACATGTATGATGAAGCTAGTTATGTTTTCTTTATCTTTGTAGAGTACAAAATTTTTTTCATTTTTTGTAATTATTGGAAAGCTAGATATGTTCTATCACACATAAGAATATCCACAAAATATATAGCTATTTATTGTGAATACTTATTATAATATAAGAATTTTGGGACAGGGAAAAGAGCCTGGCTTCGAGTCACCATTAGAGTAGAGGCACCTGCGAGACTTTCCCGCAGTTTCCCACAGAGAGGAATCCCAGCTTTGTGGCGCCAGTGGAGCAGGCTTTGCAGTGAAACTTTGTTGGGTAAAGTCCAGTGCCAGTGCTCTGCCCGATGAGACAACTTTTCCCCACCATTGCAGGTATGCTCTGAGCCTGGCACTCCAGCAATCATCTGGGGCTCCTGGGTTCAGTGGTTCACAGTCTGCTACCATCTTGGGATAAGTCTGATATCCAGGTAAACTAAGGTTGCTAGCATCCTCTGTGAGCTGCCTGGGTAGTTTGAAGCTCAGCATTTTTCATCTGACATCGAAAATGACAAGACAGAGTAGGAGACCGCAGTCTCAGAACGCAACCCCACCCAGAACAAGTGCAGCAAACAAAGATATAGGAGAACTAGGAAGCCACACACTTGCAATTTCTGAAAGAATCGCATTTGAAGTAAAGAAACAACTCCATCTGACCATAGAAGAGATTGAAGCAGATATAATCTCTCAGGCAAAAAATGAAGTGAAAATAATAATGGAAGACATACTCCACACATATAGAGAAGAAACAGATAAAATAATAGTAGAACATAGGAAACAAATGGAAATGTCATATGAGCAATTTAGAAATGAATTAGAAAGCGTGAAAAAGACTCAAAGAGATTGCCAGGAAAAGAAAACTTCCACTGAAAGCTTGCAAAACTGCTTCAATGAAGCTAAAGGTAGAATTTCAGATCTTGAAGACAACATGGCAGCTAGTGGTCATGAAAGGAAGGATCTCTTAAAGTCATCAAGGATCCAGGAAAAATCAATCCAACAGCTGCAAGATGAGGCAAAAAGAAATAATATCCGAGTAATAGGAGTCAATGAAACAGCAGGAGGCAACACAAATGATATAAAAAGAATATTTGCAGAAATAATAGCAAAAAATTTCCCAAACACGGTAAGAGATACGGAAGTGCATTTAAATGAAGTATGTAGAACTCCCATGAGCCATAACCCAAATAAAGCCACACCTACACATATAATAGTCAATATCCCAGACATCCAGCAAAGGAACACAATATTAAAAGCTGCTACACAAAGGAAACAGGTCACCTGTAAAGGAAAGCCCATCAGAATCATAGCAGACTTTTCAACAGAAACCATAAAATCAAGAAGAGCTTGGAGTGAGGTACTACAGATTCTGAGACAAAACAGCTTCCAATCCACACTGATGTACCCTGCAAAACTATCCTTCAAATTCAATGGAGAAATAAAATATTTCCACAACAAAGAACAACTGAAGAACTTCATGAGTGCCAAACCAGCATTGCAAAAAGTACTATAAGATTCTAGACAGAGAAAAATGAGACCACAATCTCAAGAACAACAGTAGAAAGGAACCCTCAAACAGAACAAGCAAGTAAACTGACAGCAAAAATAGGAAAGCAACAAGTAAACAGCATGACAAGAATAACCCAACATATAACATTTATAACCTTTAATGTAAATGGCCTCAATTCACCAGCCAAAAGAAACAGACTGGCAGAGTGGATTAGGAAAAAAAATCCAGTGATATGCTGTATACAGGAAACACATTTTACTCAAAAGGAGATCCACAGGCTGAAAGTTAAAGGATGGAAAACAATTCTCCATGCAACAGGTCCCCAGAAAAAAAGCAGGGGTAGCTCTTTTGTTTGGAGACAATGTAAACTTCAAATTGAAAACAATCAAAAAACCTAAATAAGGCCACTACACACTAGTTATGGGAAAGCTGCAAGAGGAAGAGATAACAATCTTAAACATTTATGTACAAAATACTGGAGCACCACGCTTTATAAGTCAAATCTTATCAGATATGGAAAACCAAATAATTAATAACACTATTGTAATAGGTGACCTAAACGCCCGTTTGACACAAAGAAACAGGTCAACTGGACAAAAATTCAGCAAGGAAATAACAAACCTGAACCAAAGGTGCTAACAAACGGACTTAGTACATGTATAAAGAGTGTTCTACCCCATAAAATGAGAATGCACATTTTTCTCAGCTGTACATGGGTCTTTTTCTAAAATAGACCACATTCTAGCCCATAGAGCATACCTACCTAAATGCAAAAGAATTGAAATTATCCCATGCATATTATCTGACCACAGTGCAATGAAATTGGAAATTAATGACAAAGGAAACTCCAAAAACACCATAAACACTTGGAAATTAGAAAACAACCTCCTGATTAACCAATGGGTCACACAAGAAATTAAAGAAGAAATTAAAATATACCTAGAAACAATGAAAATACAAATACAACCTACCAGAATCTGTGGGATGCAATGAAAGCAGTCCTCAGAGGAAAATTTATAGCGATGAACTCACATATAAAGAAAAAAGAAAGAGAGCAAATAAATAGCTTAATGCTACCCCTCAAAATTTTAGAAAAAGAAGAAAAAGCCAAACAAAAAGGCCAATGAAGGACGGAGATTATAAAACTCAGGGCAGAAATTAATGCAATTGAGAAGAAGAAAATACTACAATAAATGAGTGAATGAAAGAGTTGCTTCTTTAACAGAATAAATAACTATCAAAAAAGGAAAGGAAAGATCTCAAATTCATGCAAAAAGGAATGAAAAGGATGAAATCACTAGAGATCCCACAGAAATTCAAAAGGTCATTAATACCTACTTTGAAAATCTTAACTCCCATAGGATAGAAAACTCAGAAGAAATGGACAGATTCCTAGAAATGTACGAATTACCAAAATTGCACCAGGGAGATACAAAACTCTTGCACAACCCAATATCAATTAATGAGATTGAGAATGTCATTAAAAACTTACCAACAAAGAAAAGCCCAGGCCCTGATGGATTCACAGCAGAATTCTAGAAAGCATTCAGCGAAGATTTAATGCCAACACTCCTCAAACTCTTCAATGAAATTGAAAAGGAAACAATTCTCCCTTCCTCATATCTGGAGGCAAGTATTATACTGATACCAAAACCAGAGAAAGACCCAACCAAGAAAGACAATTATGGGCCAATCTCTCTAATGAAAATAGATGCAATGATACTCAATAAAATACTAGAAAATAGAATGCAGTGAATCATAAGGAAAATTATACATCATGACCAGGTTGGATTCATTCCAGGAATGCAGGGATGGTTCGATATTTCCCAATCAATTAATGAAATACATCATACCAATAGAGCCAAAGACAGAAAGCACATGATTATCTCAATAGATATGGAGAAAGCTTTTGATAAAGTCCAACATGCATTTATGTTAAAAACCCTAGAAAAAAATAGGAATAGATGGCTTTTACCTCAATATGATCAAAGCCGTTTATGATAAAGCAACAGCCAACATCATAGTAAATGGACAAAAACTGAAACCTTTCACTTTAAACTCAGAACAAGACAAGGATATCCACTGTCACCACACCTATTCAACATAGTTCTGGAAGCATTAGCAAGAGCAATTAGACAACGGAGAGAAATAAAAGGAATAAGGATAGGAAAGGGAGAAGTAAAACTATCTCTATTTGCAGATTACATGATACTTTACATGGAAGACCCCAAAGACTCCATAAGAAGACTCCTTCAATTAATAGACAAATTCAGAGGAGTAGCTGGATACAAAGCCAACACTCGAAAGTCAATAGCATTCCTATACACAAACAACAAACAGACTGAGAGAGAAATTAAGGAAACCATACCTTTTACATTAGCTTCCAAGAAACTGAAATATTTAGGAATCAAACAAAGGATGTAAAAGATTAATTCAATGAAAACTACAGTACTCTGAAAAAAGAGATCAGTAAGTATTTCAGTAAATGGAAAAACATTTCCTGCTCATGGTTAGGAGAACCAACATTGTGAAAATGGCCATATTTCTAAAATTGTTATACAGATTCAATGCAATTCCCATTATACTACCATTAGCATATATCACAGATCTAGAGAAAACACGCCTTAAATTCATCTGGAACCAGAAGAGACCTAGAATAGCAAAAACAATCCTTGGCAACAAGGACAAGTCAGGTGGAATCACAATCACTAACTACAAAGCTACTGTAATAAAATCAACCTGCTATTGGCTAAAAAACAGACCTGAGGATCAGTGGAACAGACTGGAAGATACAGCCAAAACCACAAACACACTCAGCCACCTAATATTTGACAAAGGGGCCAAATAAGCTCCCTGGAAGAAAGACAGCCTCTTTAATAAATGGTGCTGGAAAAATTGGCTTGCCTATTGCCAAAGACTGAAAATTGACCCCAGTATATCACCATGCACCAAAGTCAAGTCAAATTGGATCACAGATCTCAATATTCAAACAGAAACTCTAAATCTATTGGAAGAGAACGTAGCTAAAAATCTTGACATAGGAGTAGGCAGAGAGTTCATGAACAAAAATGAAACTGCAAGGGAAACACTCAAACAATCAATAACTGGGACCTCAGCTTACTGAAAAGTCTTTGCACATCTAAAGAAATCACCAGCAAAGTGAAAAATTGGGAAAAAATCCTAGCTGGCTATCCCTTGGCAAAGGTCTTCTATCTAGAACGTACAAAGAATTAGAAAACATGAACCTGTCCAAATTCAAAGACCCAATCCACAAATGGGCATCTGAGATGAATACACACTCCTCAGATAAAGAAATGCAAATGGCAATAAATATATGAGAAAATGTTCTACATCTTTAGTCATTCAAGAAATGCAAATGAAAACAACATCGAGATTTCTTCTCACCCCGGTAAGATTGGCCAGCATTAAAAAAAACATCTAATAATAATGCTGGCGAGGCTGTGGAGAAGTAGGGACTCTACTGCACTGCTGGTGGGAATGCAGACTGGTGAAACCACTGTGGAGAGCAGTTTGGAGTCTCCTCAGCAAACTAGATCTAGAGGTCCCATTCAATCCAACTATTCCCCTTCTGGGTATTTTCCCAGAAGATCTGAAAACATCATATCACTGTGATATATGTGCGCCCATGTTTATAGCAGCACAATTTGTAATAGCTAAATTATGGAAGAAACCCAAATGTCCATCCACAGAGGACTGGATTAAAAAAAAAAACTGTGGCATTTATGTATAATGGAATATTACTCAGCTACAAAGAAAGACAAATTTGTGTCTTTTATAGGCAAATGGTCACAATTAGACACCACACTTGTAAGTGAAATAAATCAGAGGTACATATGCAAGCAACGTATTGTATCACTACTGTGCGAACCTGAAAGTGGGAATATAAATTAGGAGATATGAATAGAATCAGCTCAAAAGTAAAAAGCAAATTGGATGAGGGGAAGCAGAAAAGGAAGAAAGGGAAAAATAAGTATCTTTGTATGTATATTCAGGATGGCTAACATGGTGCCACTATTGACTTATGTCACTTTTCTGGAAGGAATAGTTAATGATTGATTGTTTGATCAAGATTATATGTCTAGATGTGTTTTCCTGAGCATACACTTTGAAGTTATGAATATGTAATACAACAACCATTGTTAATTCCCCGTCACTTTGTCTATAATTTAATTTTGATTGTGCTGTTCTTTTGCTACTTTGTGTCTTTTTGTTAATGTTTTCCTTTTTTTGGTATTATTTTCTTTTATACTTTAAAAAAATTTTTTTGGATGTGCTTTATGTTCCCTAAAGTAAGATTCTTGAAATCACTATCATTTTTCCTTCTCTCTTTTCTCTGTGGTTACTAAGTACATGTCCTAAGAAATAACTTATTTTTTACAACTCTCTATGTAAAACTATTATTATATTGGAATACCATTGGTGTGGTGGTAGGGATTAGGGGAGTTAAAATATTCCTTAATTTATTATTAAATATGAGTCCTCTAAGGTACCTCATTTGGTGAATTACGGCCATAGGTTTCCTCCATGGTATATATTCTCCCTCTTCCCCAATACTCTTGTCTCATTATACCACTTCTCCTTGGTTCTACCGAAACCATGACCCTTGTTGACTGTATTTAGTTTTTCTCTAGTTCACCTTTATGATGCACCTAAAATGGGGTCAACTTCCTAAGCTAATTTTGGGTGAAATTTCAAAATTACACTCTTACAAAAACTTTTAGTATAGAGATTGTTAAAGAGAAGGCCAGAAGCATGTTTCACAATGATTATTTTCTTCTTCTTCCCAGAGCAAGGAGGGTTCATATCTTAAATTTCCCATAAATGTATAAGATAAATATTTGGTCAAATATAGCCTCTAGTCCTAGTTTTTTGAGGAATATCCACATTGATTTCCACAATATTAGCATGGATAAAGGTTCCTTTTCTCCACAGACCCTCAAGCATTTGTTATTGTTCAATTTCTTGTTAATAGCCATTCTTCCTGGGATAGAATCTCAATGTTGTTTTAATTTGCATCTCTCAAATGACCAGTGATGTTCAAAATTTCTTCCTATACTTATTTACCACTTCTACTTCTTCCTCTAATAAATGTCTACTCATTTCAGGTGCTCATTTTTGGAGAAGATCTTTAAACTTGGGGCTCTCCTATTTGAGTTCATTATATATTCTAGATAGTAGTTCATTGTCTGAGGAGCACCTGGAAAAATGTTCCCATTCTGTGGGTTGTCTCTTCACTCTTTTGGTGATTTCTTCTGTTGTGCAAAAGAATTTTAATAAGATTTGATTCCAGAATTTGATTCTGTTTAATATTTCTCTTACAGTTTGAGTTTTATCTGTAAATTCATTGCCTATAATAATGTCTTACATACTCCATCTTCCAGCAGATTTAATGTTTCTGCATTAGTATTTATATCCTTGATCCATTTTGATTTTTAGTTTAGTTCATCCTGAAAGATATAGGTCTAGTTTTAATCTTCAGCATGTGGAAAGCCAGTTTTTTCAGCACCCTTTATTCTTCTAGTGAATCTGTTTGGTGCTTTTGTTAAACATAAGATGTTTAGGTCTGGAGTCATTTCTGCATCTTCTAACCTGTTCTACAGATTCTTGGGTACTAGTTTTGTAGTACTATGTTGTTTTTATCAAGTAACTCTCTAATGTAATTTTAAATCAGGGATTGTGATGCTTCCTCCTTCGCTTTGGTTGCCCAGTATTCCCTTTGCTGTTCTAGCTCTCTTCTTGTTCCAAATGAGTTTCAGGATGGTTTTCTCTAGCTGTGAGGTACACTGGTGGAAAGTTGATTGGAATTGCATTAAATCTGTAGAGCACATTTGGAAGTATGGCCATTTTCATTATATTGGCTCTTCGTACTCATGAGCAGGGATATCTCTCCATTTATGATATGTTCTTAGAATGCTGTAGTGTTCAGCGTATATATCTTTTACGTCCTTTGTTAGATTGATTCCCATGCATTTCTTTTTTTGGAAGCTATTGTGAAAGGTATTGTGTCCCCAAATTCTCTCTCAATGAGTTTGTTATTCTTGAACAGGAAGGCTACTGCTTTTTTAGCATTGAGTTTTTGTCCAGCTATACTACTGAATTTGACAATTAAATCTAGAAGTTTTTGGCGGAGTGTTTGTGATTTTCTATGTAGAGCATCATGCCATCTGCAAATAGTGATCATGTGACTTTTTCCTTTCCTATCCTTATTCTTTTTAAGTCTTTCTCCTGCCTAATTGCTCGGGGTGATGTTTCCAGAACTGTATGTACTAAAAGTGATGATAGTGGCCATCTTCATCTTGTTCCTAATTTTAGAGTTTAAGCTTTTAGTCTTTCTCCATGTGGTATGGTGTTGGCTGCTGCCTTGTCATAGATGGCTTTTATCACATTGATATAATGAACATCTATTTCAATTTTCTGTAGGGTTTTCATCATGAATGGGTGTTTCAAATGCTTTTTCAGAATCTATTGAGATGAACATATGGCTTTTGTCCTTGGCTTTGGTGATATGGTTTATTATAATTATTGATTTGCACTTGTTGAAGTATCCCTGTATCCTTGAGACAAATCCTACTGATTATGGTGTATAATTTTCTTGATGATTTGCAGCCTTCCACTTTCCAGGATTTTATTGAGGATTTTTGTACTTACGTTCATGAAGGAGATTGGCCTGTAGTTCTCATTCTTGGTTAGGTCCTTCTCTGGTTTTGATATCAGAGTAATGTTTGCTTTGAGGGGGGAATTTGGGAGTATTGCTTTCCTTGCACTTTCATCGGAGAAGTAGCAGTGTTAGATCTTCTCTAAAATTCTTATTGAATTCAGCAGTGACTCTATTAGGGCTGAGGCTTTTCTTTGCTGGTAATTTTTAATTATGTATTCAATTTCATTGACTGTTATTGGTTTATTTAGAATTTTTATATCTTCTTGATTCAGCTTTGCTTATTTGTTTGTTTCTAGGGACCTGTCCAAGTCTTCTGTGTCTTCCATTCTATGTGAGTAATCATAGTTAGGAAATTATAAGTTATTAATGTCTGCATTTTTGAACAATTTATTTAGACATTTATGTTCTAATTTTCCATGTTAGGTAGACCATGGATACCACTATTTATCATCTGACCAATTTTAAGTGTAGAGTTAACAAGCATCCCAGTCATGCCTAGCATACTATCTTTTAGACACAGGAACTCAGCAGTTAATAAATTTTCATTACACACACACCTCACTTCCTGACAATCATCCTTCTACTTTCTGTTCTTGAAATTTTGACTATTCAAAGTACCTCATAGTAATAGTGTCATAAATTTGTATTTTTGAAATTTCTTTCTTTCACTCATCATAATATTCTAAAGGTTTATACTTATGGTAGCATATGTCAAAATGCCTTTCCTTTTTCAGAATAATATTCTACTGTATGTATATTCTGTGCCTCACTTGTTCTTTTTGGTATCCATAGAAACATATCATATTCACATTTAACTAGTAGGAATAATGCTGATACAAAAAGTAGTATAAATACATTTTTACTTCTCTACTTAATTTTTTGTGAGTATATACCTAGAAGTTGCCTTGTAAGATAATGTAGTAATCCTATTTTTATTTTTTGTTCTTTAGCATTTTTTTTTTCATTTTGCTTTATTTTCTTATTGGGACTAAAACTCAGGATCTTGCACTTGCCAGGCAAGTGCTGTTCCACTGAGCTATATCTGTAACCCATTAATACTATTTTTAATTTTCAGTAATAATAATTTTTCTACAGCAATGTTTTCCATCTTATATTCCCATCAACACTGTACAAGAGTTCCAGTGTTCCTTATTTTGAATACTTAGTGCTTTTGTATTTATTTTGAAAGTAAACCTTGTAATGGGCTCCAGACAACATCTCATTGTAATTTTAATTTTCATGTTAATACTTATGTTGGGCATTTTCTCATGTGCTTATTACTATGTGCTTTGGAGATAGATCTGCTCAGGTGCACTGCCATTTTCAAATCAGACTGTTCTGTCATTGCTGTGTTTTAAAAGTCGTCTACACATTTTGGCACTGGTGTTTTTCAGACATACAAACTTTTTTCCCATGCTATGTATTTCTTTTCTACTCTGTTAAGGGTGTTTATGTATAAAATTAAAAATAAGTTTCCTTTGAATAAATTTCTGTCTTTATGGCAGTATTAAAACATTTTGATTACTGAGACTTTGTAGTAACTTTTGAAATCAGGAAGTGGGTATCCTCTTCTGCTTTGGTCTAGATTGCTGATTCTGTTGGAGGCCATTGATATTGTATATGAATTTTAGAATATACCTTTCTGTTTGTACAAAAGGCATATGGTATCTTGACAAGAAATTCACTGAACCTGTATTTTGCTCTTGACTGGCTGAAGTACTAACAATATTTCCTTCCATCATGACCATGTGACACCCTCTAATTATTTATGATTTGACTTCTTTCAGTCATATTTTGTTTCATTCTACAAATCTCATTATTCCGTACTACTTAATTTAATGTCTAAATGTGTCTACTTTAGTATTAATGAAATTTTTGTGATTGTTAATATATGAAAAGGAAACATTTCATATGCAGGTTGACTTTACATTTTGTTATCTGTTAGCTTTTTCTTGTTTGGGTACCAGGAATCGAACTCAGGACCTTGTACTTCTCAGGCAGGTGCTGTGCTGCTGAGCTACATTGCCAGCCCCAGTTGTTAGTTCTGACCATTTCTGTGCAATCATTACAGGATTTCTATGTAAAAGATAATATTTACTGTGACAGAGATCATTTTACATCTTTCTATCTATGATGTCTTTTATTGGTATCTATTTTTTAATTTTATACACAGAAATTTCATTATCATGATTAGTAGCACTGGTGTAACCAAAGATTCTTATTTTTTATCAATTTTGGATGAAAACTATTCAATCCTTTATCATTTAGTGTGATACTTGTTATGAGTTTTTCAAACATGTATTTATTAAACTCCGATAACTTCTAGTCATATTTTGTCAAGATTTATTTTAATCATGCAAATCATTTAAAGCTTCTAATGCCTTTTCTTTATCAGTTGACAGGGTCTTGTGTTCTTTCTATTTATTGTGCTAATGTGGTATACTCATCAACCCTCATCTGTTGAAGCATTCTTGAGGTCCAGAAATAAGTCTCATGTGGTAATAGTGTATAGAATGTGAGTGTTATTTTGGCACCAAGAACTGAACTCAGGACCTTGGGCTTGCCCAAGGAGCTTATGCTGCTGAGCTATATCCACAGCCCGAAAAATATGTTTTATATTCTGCTGAATTCGTTTGAGTTTGCTAAAATTTTGTTGAGGATTATTACCTACATGTTCTAACACATACCAGTTTATAGTCTTCCCCTAATATTTTTCTGGTTTTGCTGTCCATATTACTGGCTCATGAGAATGAGTTATGAAATGTTCTATTTTATTATGTTTTTGTGAAAAGTTTGAGAAGGCTCCTATGAGTCATTTTGTCAATGTTTGCTGGAAATCAGTAGTGAAAGCATCCAATCTGTGGTCTTCCTTTGACATGCATTGTGAGAAATAGGCTTCTTGTGTGGAGCAAAGAGCTGAAATTAACCGATATTTAACCACATTGTATCATCTAGGTGTTCACCATAAGCACTGGGCCTCTGATAAACTTCAGTGTTTCAGAGTAGTTTAATTAGGTTTTTCATATGTATTTATTGCCTTTATTGAGAGGGATATCCCTGGCACTCTATCCTCTTTGTAGAATGCGCTCTATAATTTAATTTTAATACTGACCATAAATAATCATCAACTTCCCAAGAGATTGAAAACTTAATAATCAGCTGTCAGTATGGTCTAACTTCATCCCCACGCTTAGGCCAAGAAAAGGCATTTTGATTGCTCTGTACGCACATAGAAAATAAGCATTTGATCATTATTGAAATACAGTCTTGAACCCATAATGAAGTGGTGCGCAAAAGGTAGAGAGAGGCTGGATAAACTATAAGGATGCAACCACTACAGATAATCTTTGGCTTTAAATAAATTCTGTGATAATGATATAGATTGATTCAACTGGCCAGAGAAAATGCTCGTCTTCAAACCTGATTATAAATATATGACAAGCAAAGTCACCCTCATGCGTACAATTAATAATACATGAATAAATTAATATAAAGTTTATTTCTGAATAAAAATAATTACTGCAATTAGCAATTTAGAATAGTGAGTTAAATTCTTGCATATTCATCCATGCCTTTGACACACCTTCATTACTTTCAGACCTTCTCCTACATCCCTGCATTTTCCTTCCCTCCCTGCACCCCATTGCTTTCTCTAGCAATCTCATTTATACTTTACTATCACTACTTTCTTTAAACAAGTTATGTTTAGGTTCTCAACCAAGAAGAAAGCATGGAGCATTAAAATTCCCGACTATGGCTTATACATATACACAAACATAGGTACATACATATGTATATATGTGTCATACATATGCATGTATATATGTATATATATTATTTTCTTTATCCATATTTCCTCTGAAAGGCACCTAGACTGTATTTTAAAGTTTAATTATTCTAAATTACTCAATAATTGACATCAGTATATAAGTATCATCATAATATTCTGATTTTAATTGTTCCAGGACTATACCAAGGTACGTTAGAGATGAATAAAATGTTACCTCTAAATTTAGTTTTTTGAGGAACCAAATTTTCATTGTTGTACTAATGCACAATCCCTTAACACTGTACTAGAGTTCATTTTCATCCATGAGATCAATGGCATTTACTTTTTGCAATGTTATTTTTATTATTACAAGTTTGCAGTTAAAATGGTGACAATAATCATATTGCTCACGGATATTGGTACGCACACTAGCACACCTTCCTTTTCTACCTTTCCCCTACCCTCCATCTTTGGATAGCTTCCCATTTGTATATGATCTATGTCCTTATTTCCTATTATTTATCTGGTATTGCTATTTTTATTTGGGGCTTTCATGTAAGAAAATCCATGTGAAACTTAGATTGAATGATTTATTTTGTTTCCCTATAAGTGACCCATGTTTACCCTTTGTATGACAGAGCATACTCCCTATGTATGAAGACTATATATGCTTTATCAGTTCATGTGTTGATGAGCATGTGGATCTCTCCCAGAGTTTAGCTCTCCAATAATGAATTTTGCTGCTATAAAAATGCGTATGCATATATCTCTGTAATTCTTTCAGGGAAATATCTTTTCATTAGGATACCTAGAAGGTAAACAGCTGGGTGAAATGAAATTCCTAGTCTTAATTTTTTTGAGGAATCTACTGATTTCCAAAACAGTTGCACTAGTTTATGACCCCACCAACAATGTGGAAGTGTTCACTTTGACCAGCAGCCTCTCCTGCATTTGTTTTGTTTGATTTCTTCATAACCATTTTTTTCTGGAGTAATGAGGTCTTTATTTTTTAATTTGCATTTCTCTAGTGGCAAGAGATGTGGAACATTCTTTCATGTATTTAATATTAATAACCTATTCAGCAATGTAGCAGGATAGAAAATCAATACACACATAAGAAATCTGAGCAACTACTTCGGACATAACAATAAGTAATGCAACAACCATTGTTGATTTCCTACCACGTTATTTTGAAATTCTTTATTATTTTTACAGTTTCTATGTCATTTGTTTTTATTTTTATGATTTTGTTTCTGTGCTTTTCTCTTTAAAAGAAAAAAAAGAAAAAGAAGAGAGATACATCATATCTCTGCAGCAATACTAAAGCCAGTATGAAAATAAAACTGTGGAAACAATATTACTCATAGTAGTTTTAAGAAAAATTAAATACTTAGAATTAACCTAAGGAAGGAAGTCCAAATTTTCCTCAGTGAAAACTATGGTACTCTAAAATAAAAGATAAAATTTGAAAGGTATCTCATGTTACTGGATATGCAGAACCAATATTGTCAAAGAGTCTATATTGCCAAAGTGTGTTTATGGATTTACACAATTTCAAGGACAATAAAAATAGCATTCCCCATGGAAATATAGAAGTCAATTCTGAAGTTCATATTGGACTAGAAAAGAATAGCAAAAGTAACCTTAGGTAGCAAGAGGAAAGCAGGCAGCAGCATAATCCTGGATTTCAATCTATATTACACAGAGTGTGATAGCTAACTGATTGTGTCAGCCTATATTCAAAACAATACTCACCATAGGCCTGGGTGCGGAAGACCCACCCTATGGAGGATTGTTGCCAGGATGGAATAAAAGGGAGACAAAGAAGGAAGCCTGGCTTCTGTTTCTTCATAGGAGTTCCAGTCTTCACCTTCACCTTGGAAATCATCTTGGCTTGCAGTGCAGACCCATGAGCCTACAAATAGGAGCTCCGTGGGACACTACAGTGACCTCCAGATCTTCAGCCAGATCCTTCAGAGCCCCACCACACAGAGAGACCTTTTGCACTCTTTCACACCTAACACTTTAGCTGGCCATTGTAAGTGAATATTGTCAATCCTCATATATTTGTATATCTTGCATTAAATCTGTTTCTCTAGTAAGCATTGACTGATAAAACCAACGTGGTACTTGTGTAAAACCAGACACAGAGTTGAACGGAATAGTAAAGAGAATGCAGAAATAACCCCAAGCACATTCAGCTACCTGTTCTTTAGTAAAGAGCCTAAGTCACACACTGGAGGAAAAACAGGTTCTTTAATAAATCATGCTGCAAAAACTGCTAATTCCATGAAGAGGTTTGAATGCTAGGTTCATATATAGCACCATGTACTAACTAAAATCAAAATGTAAATGCTAAAACAGAAAAACATTTATTGTGCTGGAAGATTAAATTGGAAAATCTCTCAAAAACATAGATGTAGGCAAGGAATTTCTTCAAAGGTCCCCAATCACAAAGAAACAGCTCCAAGCATCAGTAGATGGAATTATATCAAATTAAAGAGCCTCTGCACAGTAAAGGAAATAACTCACAATTAATACTCAGCCTACAGAATTAGAAAATAATTTTGCTAGTTATTTCATAGAAGTAGGACTTACATCCAGAATTATAAAAAAATAAAAAATAGAACCCTCGCAAATGAAAGATCCAATAAAATATGGGCCAGTGAACTGAAGAGACACTTCTCAGATGAAGGACAAGTGATCATTCTGGGATTTGGGGGACAGATAATGATTGGAGTTGAATGATGAAATCTCAGTGTAGTTTTGCTTTTTATTTCCTTGATTGCTAGGTTAATTTATTGTCAGATACTTATGGACAATTCTTCTTTATTTTTTTTTGAGCTATGTCTGTCCAATTCACCCGTGCATTTATTACTTGGATTATATTAGGGGTTGTAAGGTTTTCTGAAGTTTTTATGTATTACAGATATTGCATTTTGTGGAAAGAAAAGCTGGCTGGACTTTATCCTGTTTATTACTGACTTTACTTACCAATTAAAAGCCAGATGAGGAATGTAATGGAGAACAAAAATACATATCGATTTTCATTTTAGGCAGTTTATACTTTATAGCACAGTATATAGTATAGTATTTAGTTAGTGTTTAGATAAACACAGATTAAATCAGGCAATTATAAACTTTTTGAACTTCTAAAAGATAGTTTTAGAGGATTTCAAATTAATGTCCCTATAAGAATTTTGTAAGAAACCTCCATGAAGAAATAATATTGAACTGGAATTAATTACTCATTACACAAAATTGAGAGAGAAAAGTATCTAGGCATTGGTATATGTATTTGGAAAACTTTCTAAATATGAGGAAATTGGAAGTAATTATGGTACCAGGAGCTAATACACAAGTAACAACCAGGTGAGGTATCTTAATTTTTAGTTTTGAGAACAAAATCAAATTTTTGTAACCTAAGGAGTAAAAAGAAAAATGTGTCTGAATAACATAACCTGAAAGATAAGATTTCATTTAGGATTGAAATGGTGCAATCCAAAACTGGTTCTTGTTAGTGATTGGCTTATTCTTCATCCCACTGTTTCCTGGATTGGCTCCGTTCTCATTCACATAAGATGTCTTCCGCTGCATCTCATTTTCATCAATTTGGAGGAGCAGAAGCAAAGACTCTCCTTTCACTAGAATTCTGACCACAACTTAAGAATGTTTCACATTGAATGCTCTTGGCTTTTAAAATTGCTTGCCTATGCTTTCAGTAATTTATGTGGGTAGAGACAGAAATATAAAGAATGATTTAGTCTAAATCACATCTTTTTCAAGCTTAAACTGTTTGAGTGTGTATGTTGGGAAGTAGCTGTATCATTCAAGGAAGACTTGGAGAACACTCTACAGACAAGAAGAAAATATTTCTTAGGCCTGCCAAGGAAACAAGTATATAATAGGTAGCTAGTCATTCAGTGCTCTATAGGGTATAAACAATTTGTTACTAAAGTGTTAATAAAGAGAATTCACTCAAAATGTTTGTTATTAGTAAGGCACAATGTTATATTTGCATTTCAAAATGATTATGGACACCACAATGCTTGGAAATAACTGAAAAATTTTAAGTTTCAGCTTGAGTGTGTTAGCATGGGTATTGCAAAAGTCAACAAATCAATGAATTAAGGTGAATAGACAGAAGTTAGCAGTCATGAAGAAAGTGGAAAGCAGTGCCAGAAGTCTTGGGTAGAAACTGCTGGTAGGGCCTACAGAAAGTGCTCCTCTCTACACACAGAGATATATTCACAGGTTTCCTAAAAAGGAAAGAAGAAAGTGCCCATTACATGAACGAGCTGTTTGGCTTGAGTGACACTTCTTCCATAGTGAAATGCTCACATTTAAAACAGTACAATTTTGTGTATTTCTTCCACATAATCATATTGAATGTCAATGTATTATTAATAGTTGAGGAATAATTAATCATAGATTGATGTCAATTAAACTATCACAAGCTTTAATTTATGAGATGTGTTACTTCCTTTATTGAAGTTCTCTGTTCATAAATGTAGGCTTCAAATTACTTCATCCAGATTCAAGGAGGTTATGCCAACATTTGACATTATGTCACAATTTGCTGCACAAGAATGAACACCCACGCCACTACAAATCAGGGTTTGTTTTAGCTCAGATTAGAAATGTATATGAGGCAAGAATTGAATTGACTTTCTCCTTAAAGTAAACCAAACTAAGAGATTTCCTCTCCATCTACATTTTTATTAGTTACATTAAGATGTTTATATAAACAGTTGATGTCCCATTCTACCTATTAAGACCTCATTATGGGTAAATTACCTCTTTAAAAATTTTTTAACTCTTTATTAATCTGAAGAATACCACTGGAAAACATAGTTTAATGTAAAAAATGATAAAAGTAATGTGTAATCCTAGCCCCAGCTTGTCCACATTTTTACTTGATTTTTTCAAATTGTTTTAAGTGCATACTCTCTTTGATTCTCTGTTGATGGTCATATTATTTCATTTAACCTCTTTATGTACATAAATTCATAAGAAATGGTAAGGTTTTTTAACAATAGCTTTAGTTTGGGATGAATGTAATATTAGACTCATACATTGAGCACTGAAGTTACCTTTCTACTATTTTGTGGAGGAATATAAAGTGTGTTAAATATTTGTTAACCATTTAGTAAATGTTTTTCAATAAATTCATGTGAGCCTTTTGTTTTTTTCTTACTTTGAAACATGGTCTCACTAAACCACTAAGTTGCCTTGATTGGCTTTAACCTTACTATTCTCTTGCCTGAAACTCCTAGAGTGCCTGGAGGATTGTTGTCTTGGTTACTTTTTTCTTGTCGCTGAGACAAAATACCCGACGCACAAAATGAAGGAAAAAGAGTTTATATAGCTATATAGCTTACAGTTTTGGAGGTTTCAGTCCATATTTGGCTGGTTCTGAGGCAGAGTGGCACATGGCAGAGAGCAACAGTTCATGGCGGCGGTACACAGCAAAGCCACAAGCGCAAGAAGGGAGGAATGGCAGCCAGTAGCCTCTTTCTCTCCCTTACATATACAAACTATTTGTCCTAGGGTGGATATAGCTCTCACACCCATAATCGCAGCAAACTATCCGCCCTAGGGCGGGTATAGCTCTCACACCCATAATCCCAGCATTGGATCATGGATCAGTCATAAACTCTAAAAAGACACTCCATAACTGCATGAGGATTTGGGGGGACATGCAAACACAAACCATTATATATATATATATATATATATATATATATATACACATACATACATACATACATACACACATGTGTATTTGATTGGGGATGTGCATATTTTCTTTATTGGGTAATCAAGAATTGATATTGAAATCATTTCCATTTCTTGTGTATTGTAAATAAGGTTGCAACGGTTATGGGAATGCAGATGTCTCTGACATTGAGATTTCTACCTCCAGCAGAGGGATTGCAGAACCACGTGGTAGTTTTAGCTTTGGGGTCTCGAGACGCCTCCATGTTCTTTTCCACAGCGGCTCTCGAATAGCCTTTCCTATCTTCAGTGCCCAAGAGGCCCCGTCCCTCATGCACACCATACCAATCCTTTTTTTAAATTTTCGATAGCAGTCACTCTTACTGACCTGAGATGATGTTTACTGTGGCTTTCTTTTTTATTCATTGTACCGGAAATTGAATCCAGAGTTTCTCTCCTGTGGAGCTGTGTATACCGCCCTTTATAGTTATATTTTTTGTCAAGGCCTGCGTACTGCCTACTTGTCTGATCTCATACTTGCTAACTTCTGCCTCAGCCTAACAAGAAGGTGTGATTACATGACTGTGCCACAGTGCCAGTCTCACTTTGTCATGTTTATAAGCAGCCAAATTTATGAAGTTAATATTTTTATGTCCTCATTTATTAAGGATGGAGAATTATGAAGTATTAGTCCCTATTTTATGTATGTATTGTTTTGTATATCTTTGTCAGTATTGCTGTTATAATTTTATTAATTTTTCAGACCCATTAATATATGCCACTGATATTCCCAATAGATGTGAATTTCCATAACATTCTTTTATCCTATTTTAATTTCTTTATATATGCTTTGGTTTATTTTACTCTCGCTAATTTTTTGATGTTGGAATTTATGTTACAGATTTGAAAATTTTTCTGTTTCTAATGTAAGAATTATTACTATTAACCTCTAAGTACAAATTTATTTGTATTTTAAATATTTTGATGAATCACCACTTATTTTGGCTTACTTTTGTGTAGGTTTTAAACATTTGAGGCTAACTCTTATTTTTTTTAGATGTGTGCCATTTAATTTTAATTTTTTCCTAGTATTTCCTCTTGTTCCATTACCGATAATAGGTTTTCATTTTCTTTTCATTTGTTGAGACTTGTTCCATGACCCATATGCTCTACCACAATGCATATTTTATAGGCACTTAGAAGTGTGATTACACTACTGGTGTCAAGTGGAGTGCTAGCTATGTGTCCATCTACTTCTATTGCTTGATTATGCTTTTTAGAAGCCATTTCTGTGTTGCAACCCAGTGATTTCCTAGGGTAGGGGGATGGAAGTTAAGTTTTGGAGGTGCAATTATATATTTATCTGTGTGTTTCTTTCAGTTCTATCCGTTTTTATTCATATATTTTGAGTCTCTTTTGTTTGGTTCAGATACACTTTTGATTTTTTTATTTTAGAGTAATATGGATATGTCCCTTGCTTTAAAATTCTTTCTCTTTTACAGCTTCCTATTGTATTGGAAATTATTCTCTATAAGCAGTATGGAGTTTACCTGTATTTCCTTAATGAACTGTACCAAACTGCTTCTTTTGATTGGTAACATATATAGTTCACACATGAAGTGATGATTGTTTTACTGTTGCATAGGTGTATTATTCCATCGCATATTTAAATATGATTTTTATGGTTCTTATTTGTCTTTTTGTGAATATCACTAAGGAATACACAAAATGATTTTGTAGCATTTAGTCTTGATTTAGGTACGTACATTTTTGAGTCAATTTTTTATGATTTCTGGAGAGTTTTGGCTAATGTTTATAGAACACATTTGTGCTGTATCAGTTTATTTCTTTGAAACTATTATTCAATTCACTAGTGTAGCATGAAATTGGAAACGTTATTTTCCACTACTTACCTTTATGTACAGCACTTTTAAACATCATAGTATCAAATGTTGTCTTTTCTTTTCTACTTCACATATCAAATATGGCTCATAAAACACATCAGGAAAATAAAACTATTGGGCGTCTACCCATTTTCCTTTTTCCATTGCTCATTTTTCTTTTCCCATGCCATGAGATTCATTCTTTTATTCAATTTAGAGAAGCTTTTAGTCAATTTTCTATTTAAAGAATTTCCTTTCTCCCATTGGTAAAGGCATTTGTGCTGGTAAGAAGTTCTGTTAGTTAATCAGAGAACACTTGGCTTCCCCTTCATTTCTGAAGAATAATTTCTCCAGACCTAAATTCTAGAGCAGGAATCATTTTGCCTCTTACTTCTTTGAAGGCTCTTTCAAACACCTGCCTACTTTTCTAAATAGTGATTCTTTTGTTATAATCTACTTGCCCTATGGATTGTGATTTTTATTATGTTTCATTCAAGTTCCTGTCTTTCAGAGGTTAGAGTCTGTCTTTCTGATATAAAGTTTACAGATATTTTCTATTTTACTTGTTTTCAGAGTATTTATAACTTACTGGTATGATGCATCTCAATAAGCATTTGAAGTGGTTGTTTTCCCCTCAAATAGTGACTAGTCTGATTTAAAAATATATTAGTACATGTCTACAATACATGAAGCTTGCAGTTTTCTTGTGGAGAGGGTACCTGTACCAAGTACAGCTTCTTCTTTTTAATCCAGTTTTTACTCTCATTTCCTTGACCTCCCTTTCCTTCTAAATATCCATTTTCATTCTCATTCATAGTATTCTACCCATCCTCTTACCTACCTGTCTATTCACCTATATGAATTGGGGTTCTCTAGAAGAAGGAGACATATCTACATGTTTACTGCACAGTCTTGCAGGAGCAGAGGTATACTGTACACAAAAGGACATCTGGGCAGGGCTGAGACAGTAAATCCAGCAACCAAATCCCCCAAGGTAGAACCTGTCTGACAAGAAGCATCAAGGGTACAGCACCAGTCTAACAGGAAAGGCCTGAAGTCTCAATGAATCATCACAGTTATAAGTAAGTGCTCATTGGAAGCCTGAAGAGACCAGTGCCCAATGTCCACAGGGGAGGGCAGCAAAAGACTTTTCACTTGAGCTAGATGGACCCTTCACTTGGGAGCCACATTGCTTCTTTACTTTTTTCAACCCAGGCCAAAAGCCTTCTGTTTGGTGCCAGCTCCAAACAATGTGGGTTCCCCCACTCAGTTTCCTGGTTTACAAGACAAAAATCTCTGAAAGATCCTATCCATACACAGATTCACTACTATGTTTCTTAATTCAGTTATTTAGACCTCTAATTAACAAGCACAATGCTCTCCTTGTGAATTTGACAAGCAGATACATCCCTTAAACCACACTTGATAGCAAGTTCATAACAAATAATACAACTATCATGCATTCAAAAAGAAGAATATTAATTCCATCCCCAGAACAGAAGGAAAAGGTTTTCTTTAGGTGATGCTTATTCCTCTTCTCACATGCCATATCATTTAACAGTGTTTATGTACCAAAGTTAGTCACTTATTATTATCTTTAAAAGAAAGAAATCAATAACATCTCCTTAATATGTGAGTATATATGCACAAATATTTTAATGAAATACAATACTTATAACCACAACCATAACACTTGTTTCTGCTATTTTTCAAAGTAGTACCTGGTATATATAACTACCCCCTCTTACCATCTATTCTAGTTTTTTTTTTTTTTTTTTTTTTTTGCTTGTTTGTTTGCGGTACCATGTATTGAACTCAGGATGTTGCACTTGCCAGGCAGGCGCTTATTCCACTGAGCTATATCCCCAGCCCTTATCATCTATTCTGCATTTCCTGGGCGTGCACAAGGCACATCAGATAGTGTTGCTTCTTTGCTGCTCAGTTACTTACCTTCATTCTTTTTTGTTTTTAATTTTATTTTAAAGACAAAAAAATGGAGACATATGAACCAGAAAAGCCATAAACAATACAGAAAATACAAAGTTATACAGAATATAGTAGGGAATTAGCACTGGATGTTGTATTACATAGTTATCTTCACATTAGTTAACACAAAAACATTAAAGGAAATACCAAATTATAGAGAAGATAGTAGGGAATTTGCACTGGATCCTGTATCACTGGGGCCCAGTGCAGGGCAGCCACGGGGCCCACGGCGGGGCAGCCTTCATTCTTGACGTTTCTGAACCATGCATGAAGTGTTCCTGGGCCAAAGGCAATGTTGGATGGAATATTATTATGGTGGAGGAGTCATTCTTTGAATCCTTGGATGGTAGTTCTGACAGAAGTATGTAAGAAGAAAGCGAAACCATTCTCAGAGTATCTATTCCATTAGAAACAGAGGGCTGCCTAACCATTCTGAGTGATCCAATGCAATTAATCCACCACCAGATAAGACACTCAGTGGTGGCTCTAGCCAGGTCATTCTTGATGAGATGCTGGGTCGTTTCATGTTGCCAAGCCCAAGAATAGCTTTCATCCCTGTCAGTGTGTCCCCTTGGTGTACAAGACCTTTGGGCAAGGGCAGGAGTTCCTGAGGGTGAATTTTCATTTACTCAGTGACAAGACTTTTGCAAGTAGCATGAATGACATTCAGCTCAGATTTTGGGGAGTATTTTTTAGTGTGTAAAAGGTGACCCATTGTCATGATGCTCCTCCACTTCTGAGACTGAAGACTACCTTGGCTTTTTTCAACTTTTTAATTTCTTTTTGAAGTGCATTGTTTCCAGTAATTTCAGTTGTTTTATCAGGGAGAAGCAGGAGGAATTGGTTTGTGATATCATATATAAATTGCCATCCCTCTTTTCCTTTTTTAAGGTCCACATCCGCATAAGATAGACATTTTCAGATATTCCCTAATAAAAATCTTCCTTCAGAGCTTATATCACTAAGTTTCTGAAACTGATATGGGTGTAACTAAACTGAGTAAGGATATGAAATTCTATACTGAACCAAGGGGTGTCTATGTAGTTGATATTTTTTAAACACTTAGTGTCAGGAGATACATAGGATTATAATTGCCTAGGCAGATTTGTGAAGCCCTGTAGGAGGAGGAAGAGAGAAATAAAACACTATTGGCAATGGGTACAAATAACAAACAACAAATTCATACTAATAGACGTTTGCTCATGACTGCAATAAAGTTAATCTCATAAGTGGCAGGCAATGTTTTCCTAATCATGGCAGATATGAGGAGGCTTTTAAAAGTAAAGGCCTTTTTAAAAAGAAACTTCAAGTAGAAAAACACACCATCATGAAAATTTACCTTAGAGTTACCAGGTAGAAGTTAATCTGAACATCACAAATCATTGCACATATTAGAAGTAGAGATACTACAGTTTCCTATGGAGATCTGGGACTACTTGAATATGTTGTGAATACTGTATATACTTTCATATTTCTACTTAGAACAAAGTTCAAGCTGCAGTTCATATTAGTGCACAATAATTCATTGTTGTGGTTTTGATTCTCTTTTAAACAAGGTCTCATTTTGTAGTTCGAGCCACTCTTGAACTCACTACATAGCCTAGGCTGGCCTTGAATGTGCTGCTGTCCAACTGTTTCAGCCTCCTGAGTACTGGGATGGCAGCTGCACCACCGTACCTGCCTAGTGCACAGTTTTTAAGTGTAAGTAAGGAACAGAAATACTGAATAGCAACCAACCTGGTTATGGAGATCTGAATGACGCTTAGTCAGTACCTGAAAATAGTCAAGGAGGAAAATAATATCCTGGAACAAAAACATAAACACACACACACACACACACACACACATACACACACAAACCTCAAAAATAAATAAAAATAAAATATAGTAACAATATGAGGAGATAGATATTGATTCTGGTGATTATTTATAAGAATACTTTTTTAAAATGTTACTTTAAAAACCTTAGTTATATGTAATACTTAGTTTCCCAACACAACAAGAAAATGAAGAAATAATATGTTGAGATTGAATTAAATGAGCGTTACACATAGCATCTTCTTATACTCTAGTGAAGATTAAATCATGCACAAATTTTGTTAAATGTAGAAGAAGTGTGTGTACCTATTAGAATGAAGGACAACTTAGAGATGCTTTTGATCCCTATTCATTATTAAATGGCGATGTCATCATTTTGAAAGCTCCTATGAATAGGTTTAATGGACTTATACAAGAGATCATGGAGGGCACGTCCTCGCTTTTTCATCTTATGAAGACTCAGTGAAAAAGTGTCATCTGTGAACCAGGGAGTGAAACCTCCTTAGACAGAGAATCTGTCATTACCTTGATCTGGGGTTCCCCAACCTCTAGAATGGAAATATGTTTCAGTTGTTAAGAAAACACCTAATTTGTGATACTTTGATACATCAGCCTGAAGAGCCTAAAAAATGTAATATATGTTTGCACACAAACATATTTGTATGACTAGATAGGAATTTCCCCAGAATTTAAGGTTGGTTTAAGTGAAAATTATACAAGTATTTCATCACATTTTCACACTATAGCATTAAAAAAGAACATAAAGAAGCTGAGAATAATTCAATAAATCCCAAACTACTTAGTTAAAAAAAAATTAAATACATAATAACATAATTCCTCTACTTTGATCTGTGAAAACTGAGATGCCATCAAGACTAAATTGGGAGTAGTGGCTGAATGTGTTAAAGTGCGTATTATTTTTTGGTCCAGAGCAGACAGGATTAGAAATCAAACATTCATATTTTACAGAATAAATTCACAATATGGTTATTTAATAAAGTTAATACAAATTTCAAGCAAATAGTTGATGTCCTTTACATGACCTTTATATGATATACTGCTATTGAATAAGAAGCAAAATAACTTTCCAGGTTATTTAATTCATGTGACTGAATGGCTATATGGGAAGTATACTTTTAGAGAAATTTAGTGCAAGAGAATTCGTATGATATGTTATTAAGTTTATGAGTTGCAAGTACAGTGTTTCTCAAGATATAATTCCAAAGTTATGTTTTATTTAATGAATGAATAAAAAAAGAAAAAAAAATTTAATGAAATATACTATATAGAAATATGAGAGTTTATATTATATAAACCTATCTTTATATATATTTACTTACATATAAATATGTATTTACCTATTTATCTGTTATCTCAACCTTATTAGCTAATAATTTAAGTATAAAAGAAATGGTAGTTCTTATTTTATGCTTTGGGTCTTTTTGAAGTTCTGTGTCTCATCTTACACAGTTTTGATTCCCAGAAATCTTAAGATTTTAAGGATAATCCCTGGCATCATTGATTTTCTGTACTTTATCTGGCAGAGAAAAGATGAAGATGGAAACTAGAATTTAATGATGTGCTGGAACTGCCATGAAAATGTGACTACTAAATTATATGTCATACTATATGGCAAATATACTCATAAAAGTATGTGGAACTGTTTATGAGTCATTCCTTAGTCTCTCAACATAAACGGCTTACAGAGTTATCTTTCAGAAAGATGAAACAATTATATTAGAACATCTAGTTCTTATTGACTTTTAGCATATTCATATTTGCCAGTTCCATTGTCTACAGTCTAGTAATTTATCTTAAAGCAAAGTTTTGGGAAGTGTTATCTTAGAGTTATTTTGAAATTCTCACACTCAGTAACATGTCTTCTATATTTAATTTATTCAATAAATATTTCTTTTGATTGAAAATATAATGCATGAAGTTGTACTGGATTTTAGACAAATAATTGATCTTTTATGAGATAAGATTAGTTACAGAAATGTTCATCAAAATTTAGTGTATAAAACTTTACTGTGTTGTGTGATGAGCAAAGATGTATATCTAAAATGCAATATTTTAATGTGCTTCTACATTTTATGACTCCCCTGGTTTCAAGTTATGTTTAACTCTCTATCACTACATTAATTATTTACATACTATGGCAGTCACTGTTCTCTATTTACAAGAAATGAAATTAAATTCATGTACATGTAAGTATGTAAGAAACAAAAGCAATTATTTTAATTATTTTGACAATATGGCAATTCTTATCCAAATGCATTCGACTATATATTTTATAAAATATATTGAATTAAACTGCCACTTTTCTAAAACAACACTGGAGAGTGATATGAGAGTAATATTTCCAGAAGACGAGAAAACAAGGAAGTGAGGACATACTGTGACTCTCTCTTAACACACACACACACATATATATATATATGTAGTCCTATCTTAGTTACTTTTCTCTTGTTGCTGAGACAGAATACCCAATGCCCAAACTTAAGGGAGGAAAGGTTTATACAGTTCACTGTTCATAGAGGTTTCAGTTCACAATTGGCTGGCTCCAAGACAGAGTGGCATATGGCACAGGGGCGACAGTTCATGGCAGACGGAAGACAGAAAAAGAACAAAGAGTGAGACAAGCCTCTCTCTGTCCCTTATACTCTATCCAGTCTACTGGGATTAGGCCAGTGCCAGTCCAATCAGTGGGCTGATCCAGCAATCATCCACCCTTAATCTCAGCACCTTTAATCCCAGTATTGCACTATAAATTAATCACACACTCTAGATTCAGCCACTTCCAAGGAAACCCTTGGGTGGAACATTTAGACACAAACCATAACAAGTCCTTAGCTTTCAACACATCATCCATGGTTATTGCAAAGCTCACAAATGTCACACACAGAAAATATTCATTGATACAGTAAAATAATCATAAGTATTGATTAATATTTGATATTCTCAATATATTCCTAAAGGAAAAAAAGAGCTTTTTAAGCATAATTCCCTAATCTGAATAAAAATAAAAGAAAATATTTGAAATGCACATAGTTAATACATATGATAAAATACTTTTGTCCTTTATAACCAAGTACAATAATCAGAATCATCACAGTAATCTAATCCCTGATCCATTTATTTGTTTTATTTTGAGTTGATATCTCACTAACACTAAAGTGTTCAAGCTGGGCTAAATCTTGTGATCTTATTGCCTCAGTTTATCAGAGTGCTGAGAATAGAACATGTACAATCTGACTACAATGACCTCACTGTACTCTTCATAATGCATGCGAGTCTTATATTTCCTTTCTAATTTTTGATACTGTGTGTTTATATTTAGAAGAATTTGGGTTATGTAAGAGTTCTCTAAGATACAAACAAGATGCATTGGATAAACTGCCATTTTTTATTAAATTTTTTTCTCTCTGCTGTTTTCTAAATTTTACATTTTGACATTAAATTAATGACACATTGATTATGTGATAATTTATTGATGCTTGGTCTTTGGCATCACTGATTGCTTTGCTTAAAATAGAGACATGACCATGGTTCCTTGCTCTTTGAGGAAGATTACAGTGTGGCCATTATGATAAGTGAGCACCACTTGTAACATAAAGAATGAGAATTTTTAGTAAGAAATCTCAGCAATGTGATACAAAAATTCAAAAGTAGATGTCAGTTCTAGTGCAAGGTAAAGGAATGTTCTACAGTGTAATTTGCAGCTTTCTTTGGATAATTAAATATTTTATTGTCATTGCATTAAAAAATCACAAAGATTTTTAACATAGCACTAATATTAAGATTCCTTTTGCTTTTCAAATAAATTGGAGAATAGCTTTGGCAATTTTGATGTAAAGAAGTTACACAGGATGCCTTCTAACTACACTAGTATGCTACTGTCATAATTATAAGCAGACAATTTAAAACAATATTACTAGAATGAGGAACATTTATTTCTTGGGACGATGGATGATGTAGTCACATTCCAATATATATTTTATTATTCTACCTTAAAATGATTATAATTTTGAACTTGCTGAATGATAATTTTACATTGTTATTGATTATAAAATGCTTCATTGATGATTATTTTAATGAAATAGCTATTTCTTCATATTTCCCACTATACATAAAGAATATAAATTGATTGTACAGTTTAAAACTCACTATAGAATGTTTCTTTAAGCTATTTCTTCATATTTCCCTTTATACATAAAGAGTATAAATTGGTTGTACAGTTTAAAACTCAATAGAGAATGTTTCTTTAACCAAGAAAGGTCAGATAGGTAAAAGGGAGAGATTCTTCCTAGACCTAAGGACATAACAACTGTTTTTATACCAAGTCCTCAAGATAATTCTGAATTAATCACTTTAAACTGATCTTTTCCCACGCTAAAATATTATACTTTACTGACACTGGGAAATAACACTGTTTCATATTCTCTTGAATGCTGTACAGTGCCTTTAACGTTGCTGTACCTGTGTTTCCACTGGTGTGCTTGAGGTCTTTATTTTACTGTTTGCATCAATCACGGCCAAGGCAATTAACATCTATCCTTCTACTTCCTTAAGTACTGTTAGAATGGAGTTTAAAATGAGTATAAAAAGGAGATTGATAAATGAATAAATCAATTAATACATAAAAATGCTGAGGAAACTTAAAAAAAATTTAAGGTGAAGCCTTAAAAAATAAAAGGCATTGTGAAATTTATTATAGAAGAACATTTAACAAAGCAATAACAGTATTATGAAGTTAAGGTGATTCTACAGAACACTTTTAGAGGGGTTATAAAAGTAACAAAAACTATTATTCTCTGCTTTATTGCTCAGAGCATCAAGCCGCGGAAGGGAGTTCTATGTGCTACCTGTGTGCAACTAACCTTTCACAAGACAAGCAACCTTTTGTGCTCTGCAATTTCCTTGACTCACAGTGCAATCACTCCACATGATATATTATAGGCATGTTTTTTAATACTGAAACTCACTTACCCTCTCGCAAGTTGAATACAAATGAGGAAGGAACCAGACCATGAAAAAATGCCAGTATTATATCCTGATACCATGTCAAAATATTTTTTTTAAAGTAGTGAACATAGGAGCACCTCCAGAGAACCACATGCAATCAGATAAAGTTTTAGATGACCATTTGATTAAAAATGAATGACACTGTTTGTCCACTGAGAGAAGCCTGATGAATGACGTGAACTACTCAAGGACGAATGAATATCAAAGAAGATTGGCTTGTCTCACTGAGTCATGTTCAGCCAATCTGACATTCTCATAGCATTGTGAAAAGATTCCTGTTCATTTCTAATATATAGACCTTGACCGCTTTTAAAACCCCATGTGTATATTTGTGTAAATGTGAAGAATGTGAAAATTCATAAGCATTCTATTACCAGACCTGATCTGGAGCACGTTCAGGTTTGTCAAAGGAAGTTGAAAAAATTAATGAATAGAAGCATAAATAGAAATTTTTGCACTGAATTTTAAAAATCCAAACAAAACTTTGGGATTACTAATACAAATAGGAGAGAAATATACACTGTAATAATTTGAGACATTAATAGCATAAATATATAGGGTAATAGTGCACAGAGTATCTTACTTTTGATATCAGTTCAGTGTATAGCAATTATTTCTTGAGTTTGAAGCAAAGGTTTTATGATTCTGCCAGGGAGTATAATATATCATAATGTTAGGTTCATAGTTAAAATAATATCCATAGGTTAAAAATTTTGTAAAGTTTAGATGTAAGATGTTCAATTTCTAATTATAGTTTTCTGTTAAGAGGTAGAGAATAATATGTATCCTGTATTTTGTTTTGAATCTTTTATTAGATTTTAAGATGTACATCATTATACAATATTAAAATACTATTTATTAACATGGGATTTTTCACTCTGTAGTAATGTCTTAGGATTGTTATGAAATATTACCACAAATGTGACCTTGAAGTTATTAAATTTACCATATTCTAGAGGACAAAAGTCTGGAAATAATATGCACGAGGACTGCATTCTTTCGTGCCTTTCTCCTTTCTGATACATGCTGCCCTCAGCGTCATGTGGCTGCGCCAATAAAATCTCAGTCATCTTTCCTATATTGTTTTCTTTTCTTTGTTTTCTCTATAAATTTTTATGCCTCATTCTGGTAAGAAAACTTATCACTGAACTTAGAATACTTCTTAGTAATCCAGGATAAACAAACTCTCTAAATCTTTAATTTAATTGTATTTTAACATATAATACCCTTGATGGATGGATATATATATATATATATATATATATATATATATATATATATTCCCTATAAGATATAGTAACTTTGTTCTACTAGTCAGCAAACCACACTTGATCATTTTAATTAAAAAGTAAAGTTCAATCAACTTATAGTCCTTGAAAAATTACTTTAAGTGTAATATGTAATTTTAAAATGCTGAAAATGAAGATAACATTGTTATAAAGAAGACAGATTTATTAATCTGAATGAAAACAGGGCTTTAATGTTTTTTTTTTAATGTTTTGTTTTTAATAGTTTTAGAGCAAAATAATTTCTTCTGACCTATCTCACATAAGCTTTATTTATTCAAATATTTTTTACTAACAATTTATGTTTAAATCTCTATATTCTAGCCATTCAGAAAAAAAAAAAAAACTCACTTCAAAATAGTGCAAAGATCCAGTAACCACAGGTGAGTGGTGTTGGTATAAAAACAGTCCTTCAGACCAATGGAGCAGTGTAGATAGCTGAGAAATAACTCTGCGTTTACAGTCCACAGGTTGGAACAATGGACACCAGCTTTCAAGACCAGGGTAGAGGGGTTGTCTGAGTCCTTCAGAATTCATGTTGCACCACTTTAGGCCAGAGATGCCAAATGCGAAATCATAGGACTTCATGATTATGCTGCTGAGTTTTAATATTAGGTCCAATTCTTTTTATCTCTCTAGACCTACCTTTTGGAATGGGAATGTGTGTCCTGTGTCATTCTGCATTGGGATCATGTAACATGTATTTGTTTTCTAAAAAAATTCAGAGCCAAGAGCTTTTCTAGAGTCTCAAAAGAAATGTTGACTCAGAATTTTGACAAAGATTCTGAAACTGTTGAGACTTCAAGAAATGAACAATTTCATGCTCTGTCTCAGGCAGGGCAGGTGTAGCATGCAAGGTGAAATCTTTAGCCTGTTATTTATGATGTTTATTTGGCTATTAAGCGTGTTTCAGGGAGGTGTGCTTTTGTTTCACTCTGACAATGGCAGAACATCATGCTTAAGTCGTGTCCACTTAATTGTCCTGGAAATCTCTGAGGGGACACAAAGCCCACTTCCGGGTATGTGTGTGAGGACAGTGGAGACTTGACCCTTTGTACTACTCGTGGTCTCGGGTCTCCTCTTTCACGGTTACTCTGCACTGCTTTCTGGCTCCTGTGAGCTAAACATTTTTACTCTGCTACAATCTTCTGCCATGCTTCTTCCTTGAACACCATTGTCCATGAACTGAACCTCTGAATAGTTGTGACAAATCAAATCGCTTCTCCCCTGTTTTGTACCCACGGGTATGGTGCTCAGAAATACTGGCTGATACAAAACAGATTGATGACTTAGCTACCAGAATGAAAATTATTCACTATAACACCAATGCATAAGGGACATTTTACCAAGTTAAAGAAGGCTGGCCCAAAATGATAAATATTGCATGATCCTATTTTTATGTGGGAACTAAACATTTTATCTCATAGAATTTGAGCATAAAGTAATGGTTAGCAAAGCCTTGGGACACTAGGGAATTGGGTGAATGAATGGTTTACTCCACTGAAAAAATGTTATAATTAGATTGGGGGAAGGAATCCTGTTCTGTGGCACAGTAAAGTGACTATAATTAACAATAATGTATATTTCAAAATAGTTAAGGAAAATGTTTGAATGCACTTATCATAAAGAAATGAAAGGTTGAGGTGATAGCAATGCTAATTAGGCTATTTAATGATCAATATGCACATATATAATGTGTCAATCAAAAATGACACAAAAATAACTAATCTAGTATATTTGGTGTTGAAGAAAATCAAATTTTAACTTTGGAAAAAGTTTTATAAATGTACCTTTTTAAAAAATTATGAAAACTTTAGAAATATTAAGAAAACTTTCATATATATTTTATTGAATGTCTTAAAATACCACAACATACCTGATTAATATCACATATTTAAATGTGTGCACTGATGTTATACAATGGCTTACACAAGGTGATTTTTTTTGTTATTTTTATTAATCTACATAGTCTTTTTAAAACATTCTTTGAAAAATATTTTTGTTTAGTGTCCACATACAAGAAAGAACACGTGACACATTTTTATCTCTGTTTGGTTTATTTAGCTTCACGGGGTGGCCTACAGGTCCATTCATTTTACTTTAGGACCAAATAAATTCTTTATTCATTTATCGTTGATAGGAAACCAGACTAGATTGGTTCTCCTTTCTCAGCTGCTTTGAATAACACTACAGTCAACGTGAGCCTGCAGATGGCATTTGGTAGCTCATTTTCTTCCTCCAGGGCTAGACCCCGGGGGTTATAACTGGATCTCTTCTTTACACTATTTTTAATACTTTAGTTTTTGAGAAATCCACATATTAATTTTACAGTGCCTGTACTACTCTACATTCCCACTAGCAGTGTACAAGAATACTCATTGCACTAATTCCTTACTAGATCTGAAAATAGAATACTGAGGAGGAAGGCGTAGGAGGAGGGCGCTGGAAGAGTTGGGTGGGGAACGCAAAAGGACAGGTGCGCATGATCAGTGTCTGCTGCATGCGTGTACGGCAGGACATGGAGAATCCCCTTAACGTGTAATTCACATGTAGTAATAAAAAGATACTAAATACTACTTTTCAACACAAAATATATCCATCTGCTTGCTTCATAAATTTAAAATATCTTTCTGATTTGATTACAATTAGTTATGTACTTCATTTTGAACCATTATTAAATTAGAGTACATACTTGGTTTCTTTGCTGGTACATTTAATAATTTAAATATTTAGTCACTATTCAATTACTTTCAAAAGATTTTATTTTGTAATTAAAAAATAATTGGCAAAACATTTTATCTGTCATATTTGCTGTGATTAATTCAATTTTATATCACAAGGATTGTTGTAATTTAAAAGTTATTACTACACATCACTTTTAAAAGTTGATGCAGTCTATAGTAACTACATTAAAACTGTTCATATTTCCATATCGAAATTTAAATGTGGAATATTGGTTTACGTGAAAAAAGCCTTTTAAGAAAATAAGTCTTCAAAGAATAAAAATAAACTGATGAAATCGGTAAGGAAATTTGGAAAAACATTATATTTAAATTATTTATATTTAAATTATACATGAGAAAATGGAAACTTTGTTTAGAAAAACCTTTGTTTAGAAAGTTTGTTTCTAAAAAGTTTTGTTTAGAAAAATAGAGAAATTACATTGTAAACATATCTCATAGGATTCCTATTGAAGTTTAATTTCTGGTCAGGGATTGTGATTCCACCTGACTTGGCCTTGTTGGCCAGGATTGCTTTTGCTATTCTGGGTCTCTTCTGGTTCCAGATGAATTTGAGGCATATTTTCTCTAGATCTGTGAGGTATGTTAACGGTAGTTTAATGGGAATTGCATTGAATCTGTACAACAGTTTTGGTAGTATGGCCATTTTTACAATGTTAGTTCTTCCTAACTATGAGCAGGTTATGTTTTTCCATTTATTGAAATCCTCTTCAATCTCCTTTTTCAGAGTGCTGTAGTTTTCACTGAATAAATCTTTCACATTCTTTGTTAGATTGATTCCTAAATATTTCAGTTTCTTGGATGCTATTGTAAAAGGTATGGTTTCCTCAATTTCTCTGTCAGTCTGTTGTTCGTGTGAAGAATGCCATTGATTTTTGGGTGTTGACTTTGTATCCAGCTATGCTGCTGAATTTGTCGATTAATTTCAGGAGTTTTCTTGTGGAGTTTTTGGGGTCCTCCATGTATAGTATCATGTCGTCTGCAAATAGTGATAGTTTGACTTCTTCCTCTCCTATCCTTATTCCTTTTATTTCTCTCTCTTGTCTGATTGCTCTGGCTAGTGCTTCCAGAACTATGTTGAATAGGAGTGGTGACAATGGACATCCTTGTCTTGTTCCTGACTTTAAAGTGAAAGTTTTCAGTTTATGTCCATTTAATTTTGGGGACTTTGTAGGCAAGTGGTCAAAACTGGAGTCCATACTCATAAGTGAAATAAATCAGTGGTACATGAGCAGGCAATGTATTGTATCACTGGTGTAAGAACCTGAGGGTGGGAATATAAACTAAGAGATATGAAGGAAATCTGTTCAAAAGCAAAGAACAGATGGGACGAGGGAAAGGAGAAAAGAAAGAGGCAAAAATGTATGTATGTATATATGTATATACATATGTGCAGGAGGGCTAACATGGTTTTACTATTGTATTATATCACTTAATGCTAAGGAATAGTTGATGACGGGTTATTCGATCAATCTTGTATGTCTGTATGTGTTATCCTGAACACACACTTCGAAGATATCAATATGCAAAGCAGCAACTACTGTTGGTTTTCTGATGCTTTGTCTATAATTCAATTCTGATCTTACTGTTGTTGTACTACTTTGTGCCTCTTTGTTAATGCTTTCCGGTTTCTTTCTTTTTTTTTTTTTTCTGTTGTTGAGATGATTAATTGTTTGATCAATTTCACATGTCTGTATCTCTGTTCATGAATATACACTTGGAAGATATCAATAGGTAAAGCAACAACCATTGTTGAGTCCATGTCACATTGTCTGTGAATCAGTTTTGATTGTACTATTTCTTATGCTACTTTGTGTCTGTTTGTTAATATGTTTTTGTGCTTTTACTTTTAAAATCAAAAAAGATTCTTATTGATATTACATATATATTATATCATGATGCTAATAATCAGTTTAAAAGGAAAAATGAGAAACTAATTATATATTATATAAGGTTTACTGATTTGTTAAAACACCATTTTTGATGCAATTTTCTAAACTTTTATTCCATTAGAACTCTTACTAAAATTTTCACATTTGAACACCGGGAATATGCTTATTATGAACAATAAATATGATTTAATGTCTTCTGCTTACCTAGTCATTTTATTTATCTTATTTATTTATGAAGAAAAGCATTCAAAGTTGTTTAAGAGACTGTATAAATTATTATTGTATGGAAATTAATTTTTTGAAAATGTTGTTATATTTGGAATAATGACAACTGATGGATAGTACTCATTATGTTTAAATAAAATTCCAGAAAATGTACTCAATACTTCCTTCAGTTGAGAAATTTGATGCTGACTTCATTAATTTAAGATTTTAAAATTGTGAGATATTTTTCATGCAATTCATATTCTAAGCTATTTTTAAACTTCTCTTGGAATCATTCTTAAACTGTTGTAGAAAATGGATTATGTTACACTAATTTTCTAAGTATATAAACTGTCATTTTCATATAATTAATCTTAACATTTAGAAAATATAATTTTAGTACTATTCATGTAAAGCAGTTTTGATGCCATATTTCATACAAACATGGGAAATCAGATAATAAATTAAAGTTATTATACAATTATAGATTACTGATAAAATTACCTGTTTGGTCTCTCAAATCAACAATATTTACATATCCAAGTGCTGGAGCACGAATGCATGTGGACACGTGTACATATACATGTATATGCAATCATAAATCTTTCTAAGCCCCAAATCTGGAGAACCATTACATGTGCCAATGGAAGCAAGGTAAGTACCTACATTAAACCTCAAATACTAGCACTGAATCTGACATTTGAACTGACTTAGATTTTATACAGTAATGTATGTGTGATGTGCAATAATATTTCCATGATTTTATATTGATGTAGATTCTGAATTTATCTTTGCTTTTGATACATAAGAATATTTAATTTATTGAGGAGTATGCTGTATTTTTCCAAAGCAAGTCTGTTTGTATTAGAAATATTTAAATTCAACTCAATCCAATTATTCATGTAAAATTTTCCCTTTTTACCCTGTCAAAAAATTGTCCTTGTCTTAGTCCTTCTATCAAAAAAGATATATGTTATTTTCTGAAATGTGTAAAAATATTCATAACTCACTTTCAATATGAAGATGGAATGTAATTCCTCATAAAGACGCTAGCTGCTGAACTAATATAATTAAACCTTTAATTCTTGGTCTTTCATATTTGTCATAGTCTTGTAATCTTCCAGTGAAATTTGACTAAAGCAATTTATATGATCACACGTAAGAAAAGAAAATGAAGAAAGTATGATCGCTACCTTACCTGGGGTATCAGTCCAAAGAATTTTAATAATAACTGCCATGGTAAAGTCTATCTTTTAATGAGTATTACCACACATCATCCAGAATAACTTATGCATTATTAGTTCGGTTCATTTCATACTATTCTTATGAAATAGCTATGTATTGCTATTACATTTTTGATAAAATAGAGCAAGTATAAATTATATAAAATGTATTTATTCCAACAGTTGCTGAAGACTATTTACATTGAACTCTATAGCTTATTTAAAAAACTCTTTAGCTATTTAAAAATACTTTAATTTTCCTATATTAGTGCTATGAAATAACTTAATTTCATTTCCACGTTGGAACTTGAAATAATATGAAAAACATCACCCTTGTATTCATAATGTATGCTTTATTTCTCAAGAATTGTACACAGACTAAAATAAAGAAATCTGTCAAAAGATCAGGAGACTTGCACACCAGATGTAAGTAGGTATGTATGATATAAATGTGTTCAACTTTCAATCTGATAGAGACAATAAGCCAGAAAATAAATAAAACATTGTGAAATATATATTTTAAAGTTTGTAACAGAAAATACTTGTATAAATGTAACACAGACCATTTGAATTATATGTTTGTGCTATACACATAATTCTGTTCTTATAAATACTTTACTAAAAATTTAAAGTGAATCTCAAATATGAACTTTAAAGATTAAATACAAAATAGAAAGGGACAGAAGAGACATCATGGAGGTTGTTTCAATACATATTGTACATTTTCCACATAACTCTCCCTGGTTCACATTTTATGAGGAACGTGAGCTCATAAGGCAACGATTACAAAATAACTAGCCTCCTTTCGGCAATAATAAAAGAATAAAACAAACACAGAAACAGTAGACAATTGAGGAAATTATGAAAAATATCAAAAGGAGGAAAAAATTAAATCACAAGCAATGGTTCATTTATATTTCTTTTTTATTTTAAAGAGAAAATGGTAAACTAAATAGCTGATACATCAGCTTTGTATTACTTAATCAGAGTACAAGATATAGGCATGACATCTTATCTAAACAATGTTAGTGTGAAGCACTCTTTCCAAGGAACTAAGCGAGGCTAACTGTAAAACTATCTTAACTATCGTGTGTGTACATATATAGTCCTCCCTCTTCCTTTCCCCATTCCCCTCTGCAGTGTGTCTTTCCTTTGGAACAGTTTTTTTCCCAGTTCACAATATCTAGTGAGAACTTGAAACTCTTGAAATGTGAAAACACTAGTCTTAAAACAGAAACTAGGTTAAAATCCTTTGCAATGTACAAGAATTCATCACTTAGATTTTTTTTTCTACAACTGTAGGACTATTAAGAACAACATCAAGAAAAATGACACCAATTAGCTAATTGATTCCCAAGGCAGAATAAATATATTTAAATTAGAAATAGAAACCTGTTAACTAAAATCCTTTCATGGTCTAGGTGTAATGATAGAGAAATCAAAATGCATCAAAGTCCTAAACACAAGGTCAGAAACTAAGACATCATAAACAATTAATAAATTTAATTTTAAAAAGGAAAAAGAACAGTCTTGCATGAGTTGAAACCAAATGAGCTTGACATTTTAAACATAGTTCTATCATTTTTCTTTAGGTGAGCAAATCACAAGTAATTTTTGCTAATTATTGCAGTCAAATTTGCCTAATTTTGTAAGCAAAAGAAAATTTTTTATCTTTTGTTCCCTTAGGAGGTAGAATGAATTAGTAATATCTCAGCACTTACTGGTCCCCCATAAATCAAGAAAAACAGTACATTGTGCTGACTCAATGTCATATACTGATTAATTTGTTATCTTTAGATAAAATTAAAATGACTTTATTTGATGACATGACTTTAGCTTGCCTCATCATCATAAAACATTCTGAAAAAGTAAAATTATAAAACTGTAATTGGGAAAAAATACTTAAAATGTAATTACTCACCTAATGATGTATGGAACTGCCAAAATAATGAAAAAATGAAATTTAAAATTATATCTTTAATTATGCCAAAAAATCAAATTTAGTATATCATTCATTTATTCTTACTGAAGGTTCATTGTAAGGTATCAGCTATTCACTGAATGATAGAAATATTTTCAAATTACTACCAACTCACCCTTGGGGTATTTCTTATAGATGGATATATGATTCAAATTGTACTTGAAATTTATATGTGTGTTTATGATTTAAAAAGGGGCAATTTTCTATAATTTGTGTATTTTAAAAAATTAAAATTTTCTTTAAATAGTATTTAAAATAAAATATTTTTCAAAACTCTTGCATTTTCATGATATCTTTATTACTTCAATCCACTTGACAAGACCTTTCTATGTAACGTCTGAATTCCTTATAATATGACAATATTTCTTTATGCATAAAGTCATGATATATGCAAGAAACGAATGGAATTTTTTCAAAATACTGTTATTTTCAGTGTCATTAAAATAATTATTCATGCAAATGATTTATATAAATGTTTATAAAGCCATAGTGTGAAACATTTGTAAAAAATTATATCCATCAGTTAAAAAACACAGAAGTTCAATAACTCTGAGTTTGGATGGGTTGGTGGGTGAACACAGAGAAAGGTGGGTGGATAATGGATGGATGGATGATGCTTGTCTATAGCACAAGGCATTATAAGGTATCCACTTAATATCAGACTAGGCTTTATAAAACTATACAGAAAAAGTCAGACGTGGAGATACATGCCTATATTCCCTGCACTCAGGAGACTCGGGCAGGAGGATTGCTGTGAATTTGAGGCAAGCTGGGAGTACACAGAGAGTTCAAAGCTAGCCTGAACAACAGGGCAAGACCTTGTCTCAAAACAAACAAAATCTATACAAAAAAATGAGAATACTCAACTATATTAAAATTATTACTTATGCCAAATTACTACTGAAGACACATCTTTACCAAACATACCTGATAGCTCTTTGTAAACATTTCAAATTTGCATTATTCCCTTCATGTAATCAGTATAGCACATCAGTATTACATATAGTAGGCATAGAGGACCATAATAAGTATTTCATGATATTAATTTATCCAATATGAGATTTTACATAATCCTAACTATAGCACTAACAATGTATTGCTTTTAAAGATTCTGACTTTATGGCAGAAGGTTTGTTAGACACTTTCGTTCTTGTGAAAATTCACTGTTTCAGTAGATCAGAGACCATATATAACAGGTGTTGTGTGTTCTATCTTAAACTTTCTAATTATAGATTAACCAAAGTTTGCATTTTTCTGTTGTCCATTCCCTGTTTCTCTTACATGGCATATTAGTGCAATCAAATAGGCTAGTTGTCATTTGATTATTATTGATATATAGAAATTAACTATAAAATTAATTTTTTAATTAATAATTTCACTAGTCTATGTTGTCCTATAATGGGTCAAACTAAACTTAAGTGCAAAAAGATGCAAAACTAGTCCTCTGCATTCATGGTTCTATACCTCTGCCCTCACACAGTTATGGATCATAAATACTAAAAATAAACCATACTCCTGATTTTGGAAGTTTATGTGTGAAACTCAGCTCTCCAGATTATTAGAAATATGCCAGAACCCTGTGTAGTTACGAAAATCGGCAGAGGCCTCACTCTTCCGCATAAATGGTAGGGCACCTGCAGGTAACCTAGACGTGGTCCCTTATACTTACCATCTCTAGACATTACGCAAATGTGCTCCATCTAAATAGTACGTAAACCGATGCTTTACTGTGGTGTTTACAGGAGAAAGACAAGAGAAAAGGATTGTATACGTGTTCAGTACGGATGAGATCATCTTAGGTGTAACCAAAACAAACATGAAAAGATGTGAAGTGGAAAATTCTCAAACAAGGATTGCTCCAGAGAGACTGAGGGGATGTGGAAGGGTGAAGGCCATAGCAGCGTGCGCTGCTCCGCCCTCCATTTGTCTGGATTCCGCGGAGTAGTTGACATGGAAATTTCAAGTTTTGCATTTGGAAAGTATTTCCCAAAACATTTTCAACCTGCAGTTGATTGAATCCATGGAGAAGAACCAGAGATATGGAGAGCAGACTACACAAAGAGAGTATCACAAAGTGTGTGTCGCACAAATCTGTGTTTCTTTTCCACTCATAATTAGATAACTTGTAATGGATTATAGAGTTTGGTCAAAAATAGATACAAATGAAAAGTCACAATAAACACAATTGAAATGCATACTGCAATGGCTGCTGTTCAAACTTTATAATTCATAAATAAATCAGTGCTGGTATTTCTGGATTTCTTTGTTTGGATGCCTCTCTTGTTATGATGTATATCTACTCTAATTTTTAGATAAAAGAGACTATGCTTTGAGACAGACATTGTAATATTAAGAGTAACCGTTTTACATTTGTATTCAGTAGGACGATTCAGTAAGGAAGAATAATAAAGTCATGTTTTTATACCACTTAAGTGCTGAACAGATATATACTCTTTCCTAGTTATGATACCATGGAAACAGTATAAAACTATTATGTGGCATTTATCATTTATTAGTTATTATAAGCAATCTAGATATAATTTAAAATATTGGAGATTATATTCATGGGTTAAATGCAGTTTACTATACTCTTTTATATAAGATCTTTGAGCATCTGCAGAATTGATCTGGAGTACTGAGATCAAATCTTTATGGATATTAAGGATGATTTTACTGTGTTTCTCTTTTGACAATAAGTATATGATGTTTGTAAGTCATCAAATCATTTGAGTATATTTTCCTTGGAAAACTTATGTGGGTAGATTATATAGTTTCTATAAATATTTTTAGTTCAACATAGTTTGCTATCACATAATTATTTCAACCATTTCAGTCTTAATTGTAAACATTATTTTTAATATACTACTTGTGAAAGTTTCTATCATAGAAACTTAAACAACTGTTAGAATATTCTATTCTATTTTTTTCACTTATATATGGATATTTTACCTGAAACAATCTTTAATTTGTGTAGATTTCAACAATGTTACAGTAAAGTCGTTTGGGATGTATTCATTTTTGTTCAAATCTTATATTTCTTTCTAACTTTAGCTGTTTTTCAAGGATACAACTTGTGTTCAAGATAAGAAGAAGAAGAGTAGGCTTGTGAAACCAAAATGTAAGTTTCTCTTTTATTTTTTCTATTTTGTACATCAATAAAAACTCAAATTATGTCCATATGGCAAGGAGATGCTTAGGAGCATAATACCTTAAATTAAAACATCAGCTTCAGCAAGAGTGATTGACAAATTTTACCATGTATACATAATTCATTCAGACTCAAAGGCACAAATGCTTATAAAGTTGAACATAAGATAGAGGCAGTATATATGTTAAGCAATGTATACATTTCCTTTATAATAGAGGCACGCATTTCCATGTTTTATTCTCTTGCTTACATTTTCTCCTAAAGCTCAGGTACAATAGTATTTTACATAGTGTAGTACTTCATTTCACCATAATTGGTCATTACAAGCAGAAAAATATGATCAAGTTAATAACTGTATTATTATATTTTATATTACTAGAAAGAGTAGTCTACTCAAAGTATGACTCAGAATATAAATATGTGTGTGTGTGTGTGTGTGTGTGTATATATATATATATATATATATATAAATTACATAGTATTTACTGTGTAATAATACCAAAAAGTTAGACAGTCGCTGAGGTTATAATTTTAAAATTATACCCTTTTTGTTCTTGAAAAATTTTCACATATAGTGCTTCCTGCACTATAATAGAACTAAATTTCCTAATATGTGCCTGTCATGTGTCCTAATTTGAAGATATTCAGAGTTGTTCAGATTGTACAAAACATAACAATGTACTATTTTCTTACAGAAAATTATATTCAACAATTATCACTGAAAAACAGAAAATATTCAAGAAACTTTAAATGCATTAATTGTGTTACATATATTCAACTTGTCTTTAAATATATTAATCGTGAGGTTTCCTCATAGTAGAATCTGAGTCAAAATCACAGACAGATGATAATATGGAAAATGTCCTCTGAGAGCTGGACAAAAAGTCAGCATTGTTGACTGAGAAGGGAAGGAAATCAATATGAGAAGCACTGCTTAGGGGACCACAGTTAAGTCTGTTTGGTCAGCAAGCTCAATGATCCCTAGGGAATTTATTTTATCAATTTCTGTAGAAAAATTACTAAATTTAGCCTATACACACACACACACACACACACACACACACACACATATATATAATATATATATATATAAACTTCAATGTGTTTCTTAAGCTTCCCATTTAATTTCTACAAACTTTTAAATCTCCAAATAAAATTCATTCATAAGTCCTTTTCAGGTGGTCATGTCTTGACATTTTTTCCTGACTTTTAAACAAACTTTGGGAGGGTAAGAAGGCAACTGGCATTTGGAATGAAAATATCTACAATGTTCTCTTCTAATCAAAGATGAGGAAAAGATGATCAACATTATTGGAACTCACACAATCAATTCCTGAATATAGAACTCTCCTGTGTGTTACTAATGAACCTGTAAAAAATAAACCATTTGGAAATAGGAAGGGAGAATTCCTACTCCTTCAGACAATGTCTGGTTGCCATCAGTAAAAGTCTACTCAAGATTGAGAGACCCTTCTCAGTCTTGGAGTGATTTTACCAAAGACCACAGCAAATGGACAGAAAGGTCTCGTCAGGGAGCATCTATAGAAGCAGGTTGGCTTCCCAAAGAGTCAGGAAATCTTCAAGGTCAATTTCTGGATGCAAGTCAATTTCTGCAATGAAAAATCAATAATAATGATAATCCACCACTCCCCCAGCTGAATCCTATACCATCCAGTGGTCAGATGCTGGCTCTGTGGCTTCAAACAGGGGTCACCCATTCGTCATAGAAGTTCATAGAAAAACAAAGTCTTCTGTAAAATTGGTTCAGGAAACTGGGCCTTCGCATCCAAATCAATAATCAGATCCTTAGTTATACTGGTTGCTGACCAAATGGAAAGAGATAAAGAGAAGCTGTGAGAACTCCCCAGTCTTCTCACACATTGAGTGACCTGTAGAAATAATTCAGGAGTGATGCTCCAAGAGGTATTAACTAATCAACTGCTATGAATTACTTTAGTAGAAGAGTCAAATGCTTATATTAATATCACTCTAAGTCCAAGGAACTAAAATAAGCTATCCAATGATTTCACCTGTTAGAGTTGTGATTTGACCATTTTAGAATATCTAAATTATTTTCAAAACAAAAAGAGGAATGTTTCATGATATATTTATAAAAAAATGACAGGGGAAATTCAGGAAGTACATTTTTAGTGGAAAAATGAATACAGAACCACTAACAAAGTATAACTTAGGAGATGTTAGAAATAAAATTGGGCTTTCTGATTGCCTAAGTGTTACAAAAACAGACATCTTTGCTGATAAAAAAGAAATGAAGACACACATTTTTTTGCTCACCAGAATAATTATATATGATGTCCTATTTTCAAAACTAAAAACTGTGAACTTTAATATTATATTTTGTAATTGGGAGAACTAGTTTCATTTTTAACAACTCACCCATTTAATTTACAGACTTCTCAACTCATTTTTGGTAAAAGGCACCCTCATGAATGATTACTGTTAAATTAAACATTAAGCTTTATATTAAAAGCCACAACATTAGTAAAAGTTAGTTAGGCTAAAAATGAACACACAGACACAAACAAGACTGCATCCCCAGATGGGAAATCATTTCCACTGTGAGGGAAGTGAGACAGCAAAGGGGATGCCTGGGCCCACGCGTGCAGGTTCTACATGCTGCACCTGAATTTGAAGTCCAAAATAAGGGTTGAAGTCATTGTTTCAAGTCAACTGTGATCCACAGGGGCAAAATGGGCAAGGTGATTTATTCCGTTATTAATGTTATGCTGTGTGCTCTACACACCAACTTGAATATCTCTACCAGTCAATAGGCCAATATTAAAAGCACAGTTTGATGGCATTGGTGTAGAATAAAAGGCTCCACATTAAAGTATACACATCAATATTAACAATTAGACCCTGTTATTCTTTCTATCCTTGGGCAGAAGATGAATAAACTCTATTGCATATAACTAGATTAATAGTATTTTAAAAAAGAATACTAAGTCATGGATCTTTTGTTTCAGAATAAAACAATCTTACAGTTTATTTTGGTGAAGGAGAAAATAAAATAAAGATGTAATGTAAATTTTTCTTATTTTTCAAATTAATCTTTCAGTTATCTACATGAAATTCTTTGCCTTAACTAGCGACTTACATGTTCTCTTAAACATTAATGAACATATCAGAAAAATGCATAAATATTATCATCTCCAAAACAGACTATGTTTGGTTTTATCCCTTCACAAGATTTTCTCAAGATCAAGTTATAATCATATTTAATTATCAATGAATTTCATAAAATTATTATTGAGGGTGACTAATTTATATTTTTAACTATTTTCTTTAAATGTACTAGCATACACTAACTTCAGGAAACAGACTGAGTAGTGAGTAGTTCTCTACCTTTTCTGAAAGGAGAAAAATCTTGCAATTGTGTAAATTCTTAATGTTTGGCTAGTTTTATATTGCACTTAAATATATATATCTAATTTATTTATTATGTGAAAATATATTATTAGTTCAGAATATAATCATAATTTTGATTCAGCATAAACTGTTTTGCTTTCATAAAAAAAGAGAAAAATATCAGTACTTCTTTAGTGGTATATTTCCACATTAGTATTTCTAATGCTCTTTAATTTGCTTTGTCGTCCTGTTTCTCTTTTATTTGTCTCATCAGCACAAATAATTTAATTCAGCATTTTTGTAGTTCATTATATAGACGCTAATAAATTGCTTAATTTTTTAACTGCATGTTCTTTATTTAAACTTTATTCTTGCATTTTTATCAGTCAATGCCACTTAACACCAATTTTTAGGCAATTCAGCAGGATTGTTTCAGTGGCTCTTTAACATGATAGTTTCTAAGTATTCAACCTGATTATTTTATGTGCAGTATAAATTTTTGCATGGCTTCTGCCAACATATTAATTTATCTTCAGTCTTTAGTGCTTTGGCTGGAATCTATATAATTTGTTTGTTGTTGATTCCATTCTTATTTGCTTTTGTATTCCAGCTTATTATTCTCTGAGCTCTTAAACATCTAAATTTATGTAAATGTATGCTTTTCCACACACAGCTATTACAAGTATATTTTATTTCTTTATTTTTTTACTTTCTCTGTTCTTTCTGTAGAGACTACAATTACACATATGTACAACATTTCAATACTGTCCAACAGATCTCTGAGACTCTTTCCTTCTCAATGTTTTGGCTTTCAACATAGATAATACTTTTGAGTCCTTTCAAACTGAACACTCATTTCCTTTGTTTTTCCCTGTTCTAGGAAGCCTACTTAGAAAATACACTACTTTAGATAGTGCCTTATCCCTATGTAGAACTTAAATTTGTTATTTTTCTCCTCAGTATTCTTATCATTTTATTTATTAGTAAAGTATTTTCCCTACAACAGTCAGCATTGATGTGCTCATTGCTTTTGAATTATTGTTTAACTTTTACAAATTCTCAATTATTTCAGATTCAACCACAGGCTAGATTTATTCTAAGACTGTGTTATGTTTTTCCATTTTTATCAGATTATGAATGATATAATATATTGTAAAAGTGATGCATTCTACTGAATTTCCCTGAAAAATTCTACATTTTAAGAAGAAATTTGTTCTGAGTTACTTCATGTTGTAAAATTTATTCATTAAGCAACATATAGCAGCTCAAATTCCAGTTCAATTCATTTCTTTGTAGATTTCCTGTGTGAAGTATAGATTACATATATGTGGCTGGGAATTCAGCTATGAAATTATTTAATATTTGCATTCAAATATAGAAATATATCTGTATTTGTTTCTTTAGACTGATCTATTCCCTGTAGAAAAAAAAGTATCTACTTAACATAAGCTACCTGAGTCATTCTACTATGTATTTATCTCTATTAATAATGTGCACATTTTTACTAATTATACAAATTCCCTTCACTAAACTGATAAATTTGTTGTCCTTTTTTTGTAAGGGTGCTCCATCAACTGAAGAACTACTCTTTCTTTGAAAAACAACTCCGTGTGCTGCTGGAAGTTAGTTGAAACTGGATAATTAACCATGGGACACTAAGTTACCACTCAACTTGATTTCCCTGGCATGTGATAGGTATTATCTGAGTCATAAGGTTGGATGAACAAAGTAACAGTTTATCATTAAATGGAAATGGTATATATGTAACCAGTCCAGAACAGGTACAGATGGTACAAATAAGTTACATGAAGAAGTTGTCCAGATGCCCATGATCAGCTGAGAGAGAAAAAGAAGCCCAGGGGCTGGTTTATACATGGTTTTGCATATTATGCATCCACCACCCACAAACAGATAGCTGCAGCTTTACAGACCCTTTCCAGGATATCCCTGATGGACAGTGGTGATGAAGAATAGTGGAAAGAAATTTGAGCAGTGCACCCCGTAGGACAATTTGTCATTTGTCATTTGTCATTATAGACAATGATCTAGCTGGATGGCAAGAAACATAGATGGAACTTGTTGGAAAACTGTGGACAAATATATTTTGGGAAAAGATATGTAGATAGATCTCTCCATATGAGCAAAGGATGTAAAAATATTTGTTTCCCATGCATATAATCATCAAAATTGACCTCAACTGAAGAAGACTTTAATAATCAATTAGATAACACAGCTCACTCTGTATATACTGGTTAAACTCTTTCTGCATCCACTTCTATTGTTACCTAATGGGCTCAAAAACAGAGAGTGAATGGTGGCAGGGATGGAGGTTATGTATGTTCTCAGCAACGTAGATTCTCACTCACTAAGACTGATTTGGCTACAGCCACTGCTGAATTCCCAATATGTCAGTAACATAAATGCACTCTGAGAACCCAATATGACACCACTCCCTAGGGTGATCAGCCTGAAATCTTGGTGGTATGCTGGTTATATTGGATTTCTTTCATCATGGAAAGAACTGCACTTTGTTCTTACTGGCATAGATACTTATGCTGGATATGGATTTGCCTTCTCTGTACATAATGCTTTTGCAAGACTACCATCTATGCACTCATATAATTCTTTATCCACCATCGAGGGATTTCCCACATTACCTCCGGCCACGGAACACATTTTATGCCAAAGAAATGAAGCAATATGCTCATGCTCATGAAATTTTCTTGTCTTATCATGTTCCTCACCATCTGGAAGAAGCTGAATTGATAGAAAGGTGGAATGGTCCTTTGAAGACACAGTTACAATACCAGGTAGGTGGCTGTTTTGTGTAGGATTGGGAAAAAGTTCTTCAAAAGGCTGTATATGCTCTATATGAGCATCCACTATGTGGTGTTTTGTTTTCCATATCCAAGATTTATGGATCTAGGAATCAGGGGGTATAAATGCAAATGGTATCACTCACCAATATCCCCAGTGATCCACTAGCAAATGTTTGCTTCTTATTCCTTTAATGTTATACTCTTCTGGCCTAGATGTCTTAGAGCCTCATTGGGGAAAGCTTGTACCAGGAAGTACAACAATGATACCACTGAACTAGTAACTAAGACTTCCTTTGAGTTATTTTGTTTTCACCTTTTCTCTGAGAAAACAAGCTAAAAAAGGGAGTCAAAATGTTATCATGGATGATTCAACCAGACTATTAAGTGGGAAACTGGGCTATTACTCCATGTGGAGGAAAAGCGAAATATAGTTGGAATGCAGGAGATCCTTTGGGGTGCCTTCTACAACTACCATGACCTATTATTAAGGTCAATGTGAAACTACAAGAACTCAATCCATGTTGAATGACAAATGGTCCACTACATTCAGGAATGAAATGATGGTGCATCCAACTAGGGGAAGAACCAAGACCTGCTGAGATGCTTTCTATTCTAAATACCAGCTCTGGCCCCATGATCAGCTACAAAGAAAGTATCATAATTGTAATAACTCTTTCCTAATATGATTTCAATGTATTATAATGTTTATAGACAGTATTGTTTCTTAAGTATTAGTAAACATGTTATAATGTTCAAGTTATGTAATGTTAAGAGTATGCAATGATGATACTTATTTAGATACCAGGAGTGGCTTTACAGAAACAGAATTTGGCACCAGAGAACTAGGGTCATTTCTGCAACTGTACCTGGTGATGTGGTTTAGGAGCCTTTGGAACTAGCTTGTGGGAAGTGGTTGGAAAAGTTTGGAGATGCCATTAGACAAAGCATCCCCCAAAATTCCTTAAACTGCTTTTGAGGGCAGATTCTTGCTCACAAGACCATAATAGTAATAGAAATACTGCCAATAAAGAACAAGCACAAGAGGTTTCTGCTAGAAAAAAAAGATTGCACTGACTATTGGACTCCAGGTGATGTGTGCTATGCCTTAGAAAAATGTTGTCTGCAATTTGCTCATGTCCAGAGACTTTGCTACATTGCTTCTTGGCCTTTTGGCTAAGGTCAAGTGCAGAGAATTGCCAGAAACTGAGATTAAGGGCAGCAGACTAATTAATCTTGTAGAAGAAATTTCAAGGCAGTCTAATACTGAGGCCTAATCATGTATGCTGTTGGGGGCTTTTAGCTAGATCTAAGTTGAGAATCAAGAGCAAAGAAGCCAGCACTATGATTTAAAACATTGTGAGTTTGATGAGACAAAAAAGCAACAGTTAAGTTGTGGTCTGCAAATATTGAACAGAGGAGAAATTGGTTGCTGAAAAAACTACCATGAAAAGGTCTAATATCTCAGAAGAAAACAAGAGAAAAGATTACCTGAGGACAACAGAAAACTCAGTAGGACTTCACCCTTTGCAGTATCATAATTGCAAATTGGAAGACTTTGCTTTGAGACCACCAGAGTACTGTTTTGCAGAACAATGGTGACTTAGGGAAGTTGTTCTTCAGAGTTTTGTTCATAGGCACTTGGCTCCTAGAAGAGCCAAGTGAGAAGGAACCCTAGCTACTACTCCAGCTGGCAGCAGACATTGGCATCATCCATATGATGCTGTTTTATGTGTATGGAGAATGCAAAAGTTGTGGGATCAGGTAGGCTTACACCCAGATTTCAGAAGAATGCCTGTGAGGTTTGGCAATGTGTCCCTGAGAGGGCAAGAAGGCAATATGCAAAGCTGTAACTGCAAAGCTAAGGTTGCAGTGGAGATCACAGAAAGTCAAACAGACCAAGAGCATGGATTATCTGAAGAAAACTGCAAGAGTCAGCAGGGTTTTTTTGTTTGTTTGTTTTTAGCTGATTCAACCAAAAAAACAAGCCATGGGAGCTAAAACCACCAGAAGTGCCATAGAGGTTTATCCACTCAAGCCCTTTAGAGTTGAAACTAGCCACACACTGCTGGGAATGCTAGATATGGAACTACAGAATTTAATGTTTTCTCTGCTGGATTTTGGCCTTGATTGGTTCCCTTTTCCTCCTGTTCCCCTCTTTGTATCCTTTAGAATGCAAATATCTATCTTGTGCCATTGTATGTTGGAAGTGTTTTATTTTCTTTCCATTTTGTATAGGGACTTACACCTAAGAGTTTCCCTTAAATCTCAGGGGAGAATTTGGACTTAAACTTTTTAGCATTGCTAAAAGATGTTAGGAATTTGGCTACCCTGGGAGATAAACTGAACACTTGTATAAAAGGATATGCATGATTCTGTGGGAAGCCAGGGGAAATGTTATGGCTTGTGTCTAAAGGTCTTTCCAAAGCCTCATGTGGGCATAAGTGGGGCTTTTACATAGGAAGTAGGATATAGAGTCTGTGATGTTGGAATAAAGTGTTTGTGTTGGTATCAAGAATATGTGAGTATGAAATTAGTCCACTGATTGGTTTTTCCTGGCTTTCATTAGAATTAAGGTTGACCTGCCCTGGGTGTGAGTGCTATCCATTTTAAGGGTGAGTAGGCTGGATAAATGGTAAGAATAGAAGAGGACTAGAGTGGTTGCTTATCGCTCGGTGCTTTCTGACATGCTTCCATCTGCCTTGTGCTGGCTCTGATTTCCCATGGACTCTTTCCTTCTGCCATGTCTCCCTGCTTTGAAGTCAGCAAATTTCATACATATTTTAGAATTGTATCCCTAATACTTTTATGTCATGATATATATTTTATAATTTAGTGATTATTACTCCTCTTTGAAATCACACTAAAAACAAGACATGTTAATCCAACTAAATGCTAGAATAATAATCTGTCTCGTTAAGTATTGCCTACATTCTGCAAATTTTGGTACAGAAACGCTAAATTTTAAGCAATCTCATGCTATACAAAAGAACCTAAAGAACAAGATGTAATGAAATACAGTAGCTTTTACTTAATCTGTTGGCATTTCATTTATTTAATTTTGACTTGCTTAAGAAAACACTGGAAGCAGAAAATAATTTTATTTTATGCCTTTGTGCACTTTTTTTAAATTTTCAAGGTTTAGTAATAAGACCATCTGTTCTCTAATACCTGGGTAAATGATAAAAATGCCAGAATTTCCTTAAGCCTGATTTTGTAAGTGCTGCATGAGTCATGCTGTGGAAAAATCTATTTTTTAGGAGGAGTGTTGCTGGGAATCTAACTTAGGACCTTGCCAGGCAGGGGTTGCACCACTGAACTATATTCCCGGTCCATTGTGGAAGAATCTTTAACCAAGCATAATTTAAACTGCCTAATCTAGCTTTAACAAAGAAGCAAAGAATGTTTACTGCAATAATTTTATTTTGTGTTCATGATTGAGGAGACTGTTGTATCAACTTTTAAAGAAACACTTTGATAATGACACATGTTAGTGGCTAATAACATCCTTTTGGATTGCATTGTACTTTGTTACCTGTTCTTATTTATATTTTCTGGCCACCTAGTTTTTGTTTAGTATTGGTATCTTGATGCATTAACACTTATAGGCAACTATAATCAAATCATTTTCCAGGAAAATTCCTGTGGAGTATAGACTTTTTCTCTGACTTTATAGTCATTAATGCACACATGCAGAATAGAAGAAAATCACAAAATCCTTGAAAATCTCTCAGATATTAATTCTCATTTTAAAGTTAAATTCCTATTCATTTTCCAATTTAGATTTCCATTTCCAAATGATTATTAGCATATCCTCTAGTGACAGTGTTTAATATTTAAGAATTAAATGCTCTTAAAAATTACCATAGGGCTGGGGATATAGCTCAGTGGCACAAGCACCTGCCTTGCAAGGACAAGATCCTGAGTTCTATTCCCAGTACCCAAAATAAAAGAATAAAAATAAGCAATCACCATGATGTCCACAAGATCTCCATGGCTTTGAACGTAGATAAAATTTTTATAGTGATAGTTATCAATTTACTCTGAGGTATGAGACTAACATGAAGAATTTGCTCTCAATTGCTTATTTGAAGCAATTATAAAATGTCACAAATAATATTAAAATAAGAACTAAATTCATTCTCTAAATGGACTCACTTTTCTCAGGAGTATGAGTCATAAGATGATTAATGTGCCCAGTCTTTTGAAAGTTAATAAACTGCAGTTTTATGACATAGTCTATACAGACCACTGGGAAGGAAACCACGGCAGATGGGAAACATCTGGGATCTTAGTCCCCAAGGATTTCCCAGGACCTTTTGTCTTCAGATCGATAGTAAGTGTCTCAGGGGACAATATACAGTAACTCTGCAGCATAATTATCACTGAAAGTCAATAAGTATTTTGCTTAGTGGTAGCTATGACCTGAGCACTAATCCTTGAATTCAGAGATCCATGTGTGTGGTAATTTCTAGGTGCTACAAATTTTTATGGAATACAGAACTTTGAGGAATTGGTTTTTATAAAATATAGCTAGACGAATAATTGAAAGACATCAAGGAGCACAAAAGAGGAAAAATCCCCTGTCTGTAACTATAATTGGGCACAGTAGAGACCTTTCAGATATAGAGTCACAAATTAGGATGAATTAGGGTGAAGGTATTACAGGCACCCTCACAGGCAGCCATGGCCTCAAGCAAAACTGATTCCGTGCTTACTCGCATACTTCCTGCAGGCTTTGAAAGATAAAGATATTATCAATGATGGGATAAATGTGTTTGAAGGAAGTGGAATTACTTTGAGTAGAAAAATATCAGTGGGTCTTTACTGTAATATTTTTCATTTAAATACTCATCATATGTTTGTATCACTCCTCATATAGTGATTATGGAAGTATCAGCCTATGTTTATGCTTTGGAGAGTAAGTAGTAAGAGTATTCTAATTTTTCCACTAGGTTTGTTTGAAGAAAACTACATGTAAAAACAAAGTTTAACTCTAATAATAATACAATAAAAACTTCCCCTATATACTTTGAATTTATAATATCAATTCATAAATTCTTGCACTATACTTACTATACATTAGTCTATATTAGAAAAATTAAGCCTTTACATAAACAGATATATTTTAATATCTTTTACCAGTTTTCTAGCTTATACTACATCATTAATTTATCTTGCCTTTGTCTAAACTTACCTTGCTCAGCACAATTTTCTCCCACTGTCTCCCCTATTCGTGATAGATAAAAGATACCTTTTAATGCACTTCATCTGGGTAGAGTACAAATTTTCACAACAAATTTAATAATTTTATGGTCTCTCTCCTCCGATCAACTTTCAATATAGCTACAGTTTCAGTGTATATGATTTTTATCTTCAATATGTCTAGATTAGCGCAGGTGTATAATAAATGACAAATATTTGATGACAAGTTGCTTCCTAATTGTAGAATAGAGACATGCTTTCAGCTGATGATTGTCAGGGCACTATCACTTGAATCTTGCATGTCCCCCTAAACCCAAGTGTTGAAGTCTTGCCCTCCAGCCTGTGGTACAGATGTGACATGGAAGAACTTCAGCATGTTGTTACAGATGGGTGGATTTTGAGTATTTAAAGGTGTCCTCTTGAGGATGTATCACAGCCCTTTCTGTTTCTCATTTTGCTTCCCTTTGTTTCTCTACCATGCACTCCATCAGGTACTGTGCCAACAAAGGGCTAAAGCAACCGGAAGGAAATAGCAAACATGCACTGAGACCTCCAAAACTGTGAGTCAAAATAACTTTTTTCTTTTAAAAAGATTGTCCCGAGTACTTATCATTGTACAGGGAAGCTTATTAACAATAAAAAAGAGGAGGTAAATTGATTATATCATAGGTAATTGAAAATATATAGATTCTGACTTCTTTTTATTCTTTATCAAATTAGTCTTATAGCTGTGCAACTTTATAGTAAGAGAAGAAATAGTATATAGATTGGCAGAGAAAAAGTAAATTGTATTTATATTAAATGTTTTAAGTTTATACACAAAAGTTCTAAGAAAACTATTAAACTCTATTAAATATAATAGTTTAATTTAAAATGGTCATACGTTAAAAAGACATAAAAGTATGACATAATTCATTCAAATATCAAAAAGTACATAAATAAAAATTAAAATTATACAAATAGTGAACATTATAATGAAGGTTAACAGTGATAAAACAAAAAAAAATCATATGAGGCACATTGAAAGAAAATTGAAGTTATCTATTCATAATTGCCACAATTAGATATGAAAATGTCTTAATTTTTTTCTTTACTAAAAGATATTTGTTGCTTTTTCAGTTAGTATTCTCACTATTAAGATACAGTGCCACCCACCTATAGTTAAGAGGAAGGTTTTATTGAACACACAGTTTGTAGAGGTTTCAGTACATAATCAGTTGTTTCCAAGGTGGAGTACCTTGGCAGAAAGGCATCACAAAAGCAAACTAGCTCGTGAAAAGCAAAAGATAACAAAGGTTAGTAAGCAAGGGACCTTAACAGAAGTTTCCTGCCTCTTTTATCTTACTTAGGATTCTCACTGTGGGTAGACTTCAAAGCCTTAATCCTAGTACATGAATTAATTCCAGTGTTACACATTCACTGACCCAGCCTCTGAAAAAGCACAGCCTTTGACCATAGGATGCTTTGGGTGAACATCTAAACACAAACTGTAACAAATGCATAAGTGATCTGAGTGAGTTTGCAGGAAACAAGATCAGCATAGCATACAACAAGCACATTTTATGACCGAACTGTGAATAATGAGTTATTCGAGTTATTTGAGTTATGACCAGCCCGACCTATGAACAACTTGGATTATTTCTGAAATTTGTTGAAATTTACAATCAATGTCTTAGGTTATGACTTGAATGCTGGCCAATTGGGCTTTTAGAATGTCTCAAATACAGGTTTACCCCTTAAAGAGTTCTGGAAGGGACATTACAACATCCTTTCCTGTATAGGATTAATTGAGAAATCCTGGACCAATTTCTCTGCAAGGACTCTGAGATCTGCTTGTATACAGGAAAGAGAGCTGGAAGGCCATATAGAGCAGTCTGAGCCGTCAGTTGACAACTTGAGTTACAATCAGCCCTCAGGAATGAATGGAGTTTTTATATCAACAGTCCACTGTATTTGGATAGTAAGGTAATGATAATGTATTCACAATATATCAAATATAAAATATTTGAAGAGTATGTTTTATTTATGCACATTAAACACATACATAAATATAACTACAGAAAATTCATAAGTAAATTTCACAAATATATGGCTGAGTTTCAGACATTGTTGCTGAAGAAATAAAATAGGCAAAGAAAAGGTTTTTTCAAGCCAAACTCACGAGAACCACTGAACAATACAATGGGAAAAAGTAATGATTTTAATCACCACTTAGTAATATGCAATTATTAACTTTGAATATATGCAACAGTGATATATGTGTCACTGTAAATTACTCTCAAAGGTATTTTAGTGAGCCAAGATTCAAGACACTACAGAATACTGTATATTTTCTCTCTTACAACCCTCTAAAAAATGCAGATGACTCTGTAAAGATATAAAGCATATTACTACATTCCTGAGGCTTGGGAGAGAAATTTAAAGTGGATAAAAACAAAGAAATTGTTGGCATAATGACAATTTTCTAACTGCGCTTTATAATGCTATTATTTATAGACACTTTTTAAAAAAATTTTATGCAATGTAAAATTTAAAATGTTACATTTTCTGCAATGAAAACATTAATAAAGTTGATTAAAATTGATT